>WNYC01000103.1:0-92920 GCA_021396375.1 Sporothrix mexicana | reverse complement strand
CCCCCCCCGCCCCCCGCCCCCCCCCCCCCCCCCCCCCCCGCGCCCCCCCCCCCCCCCCCCCCCCCCCCCCCCCCCCCCCCCCCCCCCCAAAGGGGAAGGGACAGATCATTGACAAATACGACGTATTAACCAATCTTTTATTTTTCGTTCTACAGGCAATCCTCGTGTCAAAGCGAGCCGTGTGGATGGCTCACTTTTGGGAATCCTACTCCAATGGAAAATATCAAACAGGGGTAGACCGATATGGCGTGCCCATCATGGAAAACTATGTCGACTCCGGAGATCCACGCTTCAAGCAGCGTGTCATTGACTTCTTCACCGGTACTCCAGTCGAAAACGCCATCCCCAATGGATATCGGCCCTATATTGCGCCAACCGCCCCAAGCATTGACCGTACGCTATTCAACATGGAAGGCGACCAAACCAAGATCTACATACTCACCCCAACTCTCCCGGGAACGAATGAAGAGGACAAAAATCTAGCAACGAAGCTAAAATACAATAAACGATACGCAGCAAGGAACAGCGACTTTCTGGTTGCCCTCAACAACCACCTTGGCGCGAATAGAGCACCCAGGTCTGTTATTCGCGGCTACATCCCTCTTAATACATTTAATAATAGAGAGAACGGAATGCTAGGCACAACACTAAGAGGGATGTCACTTTTCCAGTACGATCCAAACAGTGATGGCAAGGGGACCAAGGCCTGGAGAATCCTATTTGAGAAGGCAAACTTTTTTGCAAATTAGAGGTTTTAGTTCGTTTAACAGCTTGCGTAACTTGATTATCCTCCACCCCAATATTTAAATTCGGTGCCTAGGTTATTCAAGTTTTAGTTTACTCTTAGTTATTAGCTTTAGTGTCTCGCAAATACTATAATATTATAGTACCATTGGTAGCATTAAAGGATCGTAAGCCCGTTATTTATCTTTAAATTCTAAGTTCACAACTTAAACAAATAGGTTATTTATAACTAAGACTTTAAGCTACGCCTGATCGAAATGTTACACAAAGTGTCATCAACATGTCTAAGTCAATAATATGCTTCCGCAACAAGAATCCGTGAAAGACATGGGATGAGGATACCAGGAACTTGAGGCATGCCAATCTACTTTAAACATTTGCATCCTTTCAAGCGCTTTTCAGTTACATGTCCAGGCCAAAACACGCTATCACGTGACCACGTCTGCCTATTGATGCCTTTCCAGCTGGGAGGGCTAGCATGAACAACGGGGACGCGAAGACTGACAACGTAGGGGTAAGAGTCATGAACTGGCATAGCTGGTCTGAATAAGTATGACTTCTACTGTGAAGTTTGTAATTTCCTCTTCTTTCCGGCATTTTGTTTGATTTTCGAATATCGGCAGTCAACCGTCAACAGTCCAAAGTCAACAACCAGCTTGACGTGGGCCCCACACCATTCACTAGCAGGGCAAGCTGGCAACTGCATACGTCGTACTTTGCTTCGTACAATGTAGCCCCTATTGCGAGTGCCGAACTTCCAACTTCCAATCAAGCTCCGCAGCTCTTCAAGCGTCGGTGGTTTAGTGGTAAAATCTGTCGTTGCCATCGACAGGCCCCGGGTTCGATTCCCGGCCGACGCAAGAGAATTGTGTTTCTTGTTTTTTTTTTTTTGCTTTTTGCTTTTTGCTTTTGCCCATTGCCAGTTGTGATCTAATTTACGCGGTTCTTCTTTCTTCTCTACGAATTATCAATCACGAAATTCAATGCTAAACTGGCTTTACGTCGTATAGCCGAGACAATGCGGCGTGCGGCGACTTCACTTCGCCAATGTCTGGAACAGGTGGTCTGTTGGAGAAGGCGCGGTTACGAAACTATTACCTTAGTGTGCTTTTCACACTTTGTTGGTTTAGTGCACCTATGGGCCAGCGGGCCGTCGCGGGCGCCAGGGATGCGATAATACAGGGGATATGTCGTAAGGCTGCTCGGCGGGTAAGGGCTTAAAGACACCGACTTTTGATTTAACCTGTCTTTACAAACCGAGGCACACGATTTACACTCAACTGTGTTTGCTCTCTACCAAGTCAACAGTAAAATGAGACACTCTTCCTGCCACCATGTCGCCATCGAAAACCATTGGCACGGTTGCTCTTAACTGGAAAGAGCGTACATATGACCCCGACGCGTCCATGGCCAAGGCTCTGCGGGAGACAGACTGGAACGCGCTTTGCCAGCTGGCCGCGAAATTACGCAATGACGTGCCTTGTGTGCCACTGGACTACACCACCAACGGCCTCAACAACATGGCCCGCCTGCTGCAGTTCGAGGACGGCGTGCTGTGGGTAGCCCGTGTGTCTCTGCGGCGATCGGCGGCCGACACGGCCAAGTTGCGCAGCGAGGTGGATACGATGCGCTGGATCCGCCAGCAGTCGAGCCTGCCCGTGCCCGAGATCTACGCATGCGACGTCGACGAGCACAACGAGCACAAAAACGTGGGAGTCTCCTTTGTGCTCATGTCGTTTGTGCCCGGAAACACCGCAATGGACGCCGGCGGCGGCTACGAGACGCACCACGGCATTATCCCAGCCGCCCTTCGGCCGCGCTTTTATCACGCCGTGGCCGCGTGCCACGTACAAATGACGTCTTTGCGACTGCCCAAGATCGGCACAATTCGTAGGACGCCCGACGGCGCATTCGAAGCCGGCCCCATCCCCGGCATCGGCGGTCCCTTTGATACCGCGACGGACTATTTTACGGCATGGACCGACCATGCGCGGTTTCCGCGCCAGCCTGCCGAGATCCGCGACATCATGCGCGGCGCCCCCGAAACGCAGCAGGTGCTCCACGCTGTCGACACCTTCCTGAGCCGGCTCCGTGCCGTGGCGCCACGGCTGGTTCGTAATCACAACCACGACGGCGGCCCGTTTCCGCTTTGCCACCCCGACTTCTTACATAGCAATATCATTGTGGCCGACAACGCTGACTTTGACGTCCTCGGCATCATCGACTGGGAGGGCGCCTGCACCCTGCCGCTGCAGCTCGTCCACTTCCCGCGCTTCCTCGACGCCATGCCGCGACGCTTCGGCCGGTCCGACCGTTACGGCGCCGACGGCCAGCCGCTTGACGAGGACGAGCGGCAGCGGTGGCGCGAGCGCCGCGAGTATGTGCAGATGGTCGCGGCGCTGGAAGCGATGGAAGGCCTGGATGGCGACCACACGCTCTCGGCGTGCCTGGCGGACGAACACGCGCAGGCCCTGTCATATGCGATGGAAGCCTTCGAGGGCGGCAAGATGGGCCTCTACGACCAGCTGCTGGACGATCTCGAGGAGGGGCTGTCGCCGGGCGGCGAATCGTTGTAAGTATGCGTCGTATTACAAAAATCTGTAGAACGAATGACGAGCGCAGCAAAAAGATAAACAATTTGAAGAATACTTTCGTTTAACTTGATAAATTTAAAACTTAATCACGGATACTTTCATTAACTCATAACATATTGCAAAGGTGCCGAAATTGCTAGTTATCGGTTTACTCGGCCACATCCATCGGAAGGTGCGACCTGGTTGGTTGACAGGATGGCAGGCTGGCAGGCCGGCAAGAGAAGGCGGCACAAGACTAGATGGAGATGGAGTGCAACACTCACATTTTTTTATATCTTACGACGTACGTCGTATTGTTGAAAATGGAAAGGAAAGAGATCAACGACAAAATAATACTTGGCTTTCTTTCTTGCTTCTTCTCGTGTCGCGACTACATCGTCTTTAACTGGCCGATAAAATAGGGCAATGTGATCTTGACTAAGCTTTCGTTCGTCTATCAAACTCTAACCATGCAAATCAGCCGTCTTAGGGTATCATGTTGCTACTTTGTCTCTTGTTGCTTCGCCACTTTCACTTTCGCTTGCTCTGTCAGTTCGTGATCCACGACAGCTTCAAGTGCACGTTGAAAGACTTTGAGCCTGTCCCCCTTGGCCCAGTCGAAAATATTGCGTATGGCTCGACGAAATTCCAGCAGATCGTCTGGCCGGCGCAACAGGTAGCACTCGATATCGGCCATGTGATATGTCGGCACCCAGTTGTCGTCGTCCTCGTCGTCCTCGTCGTTTTTTGTCGTCTTTTTGTCGATCTCGTTACCGTTTTCGTCGACATCTGTGCTTCCCACCCATGCCACATACAGCCGCACCTCGTTACCGCTCATGGCAACGGCAAACATGGTACTGTCTACATCCACAACCGTTGCAGGCACATCCGTGTGCTTTAATCGGGCGTACAGAATATCATTCATCTTGACAGACACCGCCGAAGCCGACAAGCATTTGTTGCCGGCGACCCAAAAGCTGTCCTTGCATCCCAAAAAGTTGGTCACCAGAAAAGGGAAGACGGGCGGGTCCTCGCTCACCAAAGCAGTACGGAACACGTCCGAGTTTTTCTTGAGGTAGGCAAGCTGTGCCTCGTTGGGAAATGCTTTCTTCGGGCTGTACCCGTAGAGGCGGTCCGGCTTCGGTTTGCGCGGCTTCAGCAGCCATTCGTGCTCGTCGGGCGTCAGGTGAGCCCAGGGCACAACGTGCTTGTTCATCGGCAGTCGAAGACTATACGTCAAGATATCGTTGGTGCCTCGTAGACGGCTCACGTCCAGGGCGATGTGGTGGGCAAAGTAATCAGACGTTATGTATGCTTCGGCTCCCTGGAACATGTCTTCCGGGTTGGCGACGCTGTGCATTTTTCTTCTGTAAAGAACCCCTCCGTCTTCGGGCGGCTCGGGCGAATCGGTGTTGAGTATCCGGTCAACGAGCGTCTGCACATGTTCTGGGAGCGGCTCCGAGGCAGGATGAATATGGATGCGGTGCTTTTTCAAGACGTCGCGGAACGGCAGCCGGTCCTCGTAGACTTCGCGCACGCCGTGGTCGTCGGGCTTTGGCGAAACGTCTTCGCCGGACATGACGTGGCCCGGCGAGTCAAAGATGTCGTCGTGGTCGCCATACGTTACGTGTTCGTATCCATTGTCGTCGTATCTATCGTAGTCGTAGACGTAGCTGAAATTATATCCAACAGTGGCTCCGGCGTGCTATAGCGTCGTAGTTGATCTCGGTCTGTGCGCCACTTGTTGCTTTTCCTTTCTTCGTGGTGGCAGTGGCAGCGGAGGCAGCAGCGGCAGACTCAGCTTCCACCGCTTGCCACTCTTCGTCATCAATGTCGTCTAGAAAATATTCCTCCTCCAGTCGTGCCTTTTTCGAGTCGCCATCAACTCCAGCCTCGACCTTGATGGACCGCATAAGGCAATTGGATGGGCCGGCAGCTCCGTCCATTGAATTGAAGTGAAGGACGCCAGATTGTCTCTATTGTTTCAACATTTGTAAAGTCAGTTCAAAATCCAACGACAGCATAAAGGAGATCGCGTATTTGTGTGCTAGCGTGTAGCGCGCTTGCCAGCTTGCAATGTGTGGGGCTTGACGTCAAGCTGTTTGTTGACTTTGGACTGTTGACTGTTGATGCCCAGAAATCAAACAAAAGGCCAGAACAAGAGAGAGAGACAGGCTTTCAATTCAGTCGAAAATATAAAGTACACTGCATAATACAAGCTATATTTGTTAATTACTCCTACTCTCTTCAGATAGCTTCATTCATGAATTAATTGCCAGTCGTCACTTCCTCTTTTGTCCTTGGTTCTTGCTCCAGACGGGAAGGCAGCTATGGGCTGCAGGTAGAGTCACGTGATAGCGTGTTTTTGTGTATGGCTGGTGTGGGGCTGTCCTGATCAGAGCCGCCGAGCATTTGAGCATTTCAACGTTTCAACGTTTCAACATTTCAATCAACGACATTGACAACTTGATGAAACTTTAGGGGAATCCGGCTGCATGCCGGACAGCGCATCGACAAGCGCATTCGACATCCAGCAACAGCATCCTATCAAACTGACGCGCCCACACCCATACTGCACACTTCTGCACAAGTCTGCACACTCTTGGTCCTTTTCGCCTGGTTTCAAACGAGGTGGCCTCCTCTGCGGCCAAAACGAGGCTGCGCTCTCGACGAGCGGCCCAATCCGCTGGCCGTCGAGTCCAGGCAGCGGCAGCTCCCAGATTTTTACCTTTTGTCGCATCAAAAGATAAGGAGGGTCGACAAGAGACTCGGTAAATGAGATAAAAGGGGCACCCGTCCGTCCATCAGGACGTCCTTCACGATGGGAATGAATAGAGAGACAGGACGGGCATCGCCATCCCCGCCATCACCGCCAGCAAAGCGGTTGCTTGAGCTTGATGCAGAAGACACATCTGCCTTTACACACAAAAAGCCTCGTCTACAGACGTCGCAAGACGACATTCCAGAAAAAGAGGACAACCTCCTCTTCCAAAAGGTATGCATTCTTTTTTCTTCTTCTTTTTTTCCCTTTTTACCCTCCCATTTTCCAGCTGAAGACCGAAGATGTGGGAGAGCAATTACTAACCGACCAGAACACACAAGACACTCCATTGCAACACCCGCAGCCAAGGAGGCTTCCATCGCCTCTTGCAAGCGTCAGCAAACAATTGCTTCGCCCTGCTGACGTCGATATCGATCCACTGGACACTTTTGTCTCGCAGTGGCTGCAGTCCGTCGGGTCGTCTGAAGGCACACGAAGCCGAAACTGCCGTTCCGATTCCTCTCTTGCGCATCTGCGAGACGAGAAAGAGAAGGAACAAGAACAAGAACAACGACAGCCGTCGTCAATATCGATATCACAGCCACTGCGATCAAGGCAAACACGTTCTGCACCACCCGACATGGAGCGAAAGGACGCTGATGGTTATGCCATCCCCCAGACACCTGTGTCGTTGTCAGGGAGCAGTGCAAACACACGTGGACGCCCAGCGACTGCCTACACCGGTCAGTCGACGGCAACGTCACGCTCCCGCTCTGGCGGTCCCAATGTTGAGGACTCTGGCTACCGCGAGATCTTGCAGCTTAACCACATCAAAATACAGCGGGATGGGCTGCCGTTGCCCAGCCACGTCGCATCGGTTGTTGGTCATGTGCGCACGAAGCAGCGAGACTCGCCAGAGCCCACCGACGAGGAGCTGATGAATGACGATGATCACTGGGCCATGTTTGAGGAATTCCGGTCCGAGGACCTTGTGGTCAGCCACTACACGAACCATGTGTTTCCAAACACACAAGGCCCTGGCGAGGTGCTCGCTTCGCGCACCGGCACGTTTATGTCGCGGCAGGTTGTGCCCTTTGCGGACGGGGCCAAAGCCGCAAATCGTTTCTGCACCCCGGCGCCCGATCTATCGTACGGATACAGACGCGACAGAGCCTTTCCCGACCCGAAGCACCAGGAGTTGTTGACCGACATGAAAGACGAAGTGAGAGCCACCAACATTGCTTCCAAGGACACGCTTGTCTTCCCTTTCTTTGTTGTCGAGTTCAAGGGCACCGACGGCAATGTGTGGGCGGCCACCAACCAGTGCCTGGGCGGCATGGCTGCCTGTGTCAATATTGCCGAATCTTTGAAGAGGCGGCTCTGGGAGGCCGCCACCAAATCAAAAGACGGCTTCGTGACGGCGGCTACGGTCGACTGGCTCGATAGTACCGCCTTTAGCATCGCCATGACCGGGACGGAGGCGAATATGTACGTCTCATGGAAGCAGGACGAGCTTTCCTATTATTCGTCCAACATTGACTGCTACACGCTGCGCCGCCCCGACGAGTACCGCCGCTTCCGCCGCATGGTCCGCAACGTCGTCGACTGGGGCCGCAACGAGCGCCTCAAGGCCATCCACAAAGGACTGGACCAGCTTCTCGCGGCAGGCGAAACAGTTGAACAGCAGATGCAGCTGCCGGGCGACCCCGTCACAGCAGCCCCAGCCTCAAACGCAAGCCCGTCTGGCCAGTCGACGCGGCAACGCTCGCCACCGAGTCCGTCGGACAACGGGAGCAACAGCGGCCGTAGCAAGAAGCATCGGTCTTGATGGATGGGCGGCAGGCTGGGCGTTGTTTTATGTCTCACATTTACGATTTTGTTCTTGGATGATAGCGTTGTTTTGATTTACGTATTTTTGGTTATGTTATTTTATGTTAGATACCCTTTACATCGTCTTCTTTACTGTTTGTTATTCTTTATCTTTTACAGTATTCAGTATGCACAAAATAATATTAGTTAAGAAAATATTCCAAAAAAGAAGGGAAAAAAAAAACTACGAAAAATCGACTAAAAAACGTACAGCAGCGGGTATTCGCTCTTCATCGCCAATTTCAGCTGAGCTATGCTACTGTATATCATCTCAACGGCAGCATGATGAACAACAACAATTTTACGCTGATCTTGGATACACTCATCTTGGACGACAGCGATTACGGGGAATCTGTAAGTGAAATGGGTCTTTGGTGATTCAACCCACTGCTCTGCCTTGGTGTCTACCTGCAGTTAAGCCCAACAGACTTGCCCGGAATGCGTGCATTGTCGAGGGAGTCTCGACAACAGGCCCATACATTTCACTGAAGTTACACAGGCTTCCGACAATGCACACCGATGGATACGAGTCAAAGACTGTACATTACGGTCACGCTGCTTTGACCGACCTTTCTGCAAGGCAGCCTTCACATTGACACAAAAGCAACATTGTACCAGTCGGTTTCAACTTCCTTTTGAAAGATGTTTAGTTTGCCCGAAATTTCGACCAATGTGCCTTGTCACAGTTCGCAGAATTGAGGCGCCTACACAGCCATGATAAACCATGTCTGGGTCTGGCGGTCAAGGTCCAGAATGAGGCGATCATGTGCATGATTTTTGCACTTTCACCAAAAGCCCACGCCCAATCATTCTGATACCCTGTAGAGGGCTGTGATGGGATTTGGCACAGTGGCGCCTGCCGAATATGAATGTTGTTGACCCAACCCCCAGCACAGCGGCACCTGCCAAATATTGGTGTTGTTGCCTTGAGCGTCAACAGGGAAACCCATAGATAATAATAAAGACCGGGTGCGCCTTTAGACAGGAGGGGAGAGTTTGGTAAAAACACGCGCTTTTTACCACTTTTGAGCCAGTCGCGGTTTTCGACTTTTCCGTCTTTTGCTTCTTTGTTCGTGTAGATAAAGCTACACAACAACGGCCACACCAAAACCAGCCCCGCGTCCTGCCCTGCGTCTCTTTCTTTTTTTCTTTTTTCACATCTTTACACTGCATACATGGGTGTCTTCACTTCACATCATGGATCCCTTGACAGCATTTGCTCTTGCCGGCACCATCGTCCAGTTTGTGGATTTCACCAGCACGCTGATCATCACCTCTGCCGAAATCGTGAGATCGGCTGAGGGTGCCAGCAAGAGCAATCGTCACCTCGAACAGGCCTGCTCTCGGCTTCAAGGATTCACGACGGAGCTGCAGTTCATCGACAGGCCACCCGAGCTCCCAGACCCAACAGCTTCGACGGAAGAGAGAGCACACGCCAACAGGACCAGGCCGCTCATCACCGCGATTCTTGGGATAGCAACGGAATGCCAGAAAGTTAACGCGGAGCTTTTGAGTACGTTGGACAGACTGCGTGTAGATCCAGCGGCACCTTATCGGCGTGTTCGTGCTGTGCGTGTGGCACTCAAGTCCGTTCTCGAGTCGAAAAGGATGGAGGAGCTCGATAAAAAACTAAAGCAGTATCAACAACAACTCATGCTCTATTTCCTCCCCCTTCTAAAGTTTGTATTTTTGTCTTTGTTTTTTTTTTGTTTTTTTTTTCTGCTTTGTCTACTTCGTGTTACTAACCTGGCGAATCCAGTGCGCACCAAGAGGACCTACGTCGGCGTCTTCGCTCCATGGAAAGTCAGTATCGAGAATCTTCGCTGGACGAATCAGCCGCTTTGCGCAAAATCTCCAGCCAGATAACCGACCTCTCGCACAAAGTCGGTACACTTTCGAGCCATCGCAATACAATCCCAATCCCCGGTGAGGGCCGCATACAGTCACGTCTTGTTGACGTCGAGACTGTTGAGGATTTATTGAACGATCTTCACCTTACAGAAAGAGATCTGGCGACAATGTCCATGGCACGCCACGTTCTCGCCACTCTCAATTTCAAAAAAAGGACTGCTCGACACGAAGCCATACCTGACGCCCACAAAGCTACTTTTGAGTGGATCTTTTCTGGCAACAGCCCACGGGCAGGAACAACCTTTATGTCGTGGCTGGAGTCTGGGACGGGCATCTTTTGGGTCACCGGAATACCGGGCTCCGGCAAGTCAACACTGATGAAGTTCGTTGCGGACCACCCCAAGACGGAAGCCACCCTCAAGAAGCGGTGGGGTGCACAGGATTTTGTCATTGCCTCGCACTACTTCTGGAGCGCTGGGACATCGATGCAGAAGTCGATGAAAGGCTTGTTGCAAGAGCTGTTGTTCAACATCTTGTCCCACTGCCCTGAACTGGTTGGTGATATTTTCCCGCACCGCTTGCCATCAAGGACGAACAGCACCGGCAGTGGTCTGCGAGGTGCTCGAGATGCTCGAGATGCTGAGTGGTCTATTAAACAGCTCGAAGAATCACTCATGCAAATCTCGCGGCGTCCATCACTCCCGATCCGCTTCGTCTTCTTCATTGACGGTCTTGACGAGTTCGACGGGGAATATTTCAAATTGTTTCGGACTTTGAGAAAGCTTGCCAGATCAGCCAACGTCCTGTGCTGCGTTTCGAGCCGGCCACATAATGCATTTGAACACGAATTCGGTGACGGCAACGGCACCGGCGCCGCGTCCCTCCGTGTCCATGAGCTCACCTACAACGACATTGATGTTTTTGCCCGGGACTCCATCAAAAAAGCTCGGAAGTGGAAATTCATGCCTTTGGATGATCTCCAGATTGGGATCCTCGCCAACTACATCACAAAACATGCTCAGGGCGTCTTTTTATGGGTGTTTCTCGTCACCAGGTCTCTATGCAGTGGCTTTATCGACGGCGATACCTTTGACGATTTGCAAAGACGCCTGGAGGCCATGCCCACCGAACTCGAAGCAATTTTCCAGCAGATATTTGACAAGACGCCAAATAACCATCAAGAGTACATGGCTAGAATGCTTCTCACGGCCTTGCACCTTGAAGATGGAATACCACTCCAGACATTCGCTTTTATGGAACACGAGCGGGAAAATCCCAACTACGCTATGGAATGGCAGCCAACCCCCAATCTCTGCAAATTCATCGACGAGCCCGACTCCATAACAAAGCCATGCAAGCTACGGATGAACTCACGGTGTGGTGGTCTTTTCGATTTCACTGAGGGTAAGGTCTCATTTATACACAAAACCGCCAGAGACTTTCTAAGGACTGCCCAAATACAACGCCGCCTGGCAAGTACAGTCGGGGCAGATTTTCATCCACACTTCAGCTACCTCAAAGCTCTTGTATACGAATTTCGGTGCTTATTATGGTCGGCTGTTACAAGAACGGATAATCATTACGATTCGAGGAAAGCTTTTGACCATTGGTTTGAATGTATTTTGAGCAGCGGCCGTTCCACGGAAGAGGATGAGGAGGGGACAATGCGTCTCCTGGACGCGGCAACAATTGTTTTTCCCGATGAAGAGACAGTTGGCAGCAACAGCCTTGTGACGAAGTTCATTTCTAACAACTTCGCTGATGACATATTGTTTACAACGATTCCAGAGGGTCAAAATGCTGTACGGGATTTTGGCTTGCACCACACGTTCCTGTACTACGGCGCCGACGGTTCCGAAGAGTATGCTTTGGCGAGGCTGCGGCGGAATATCCACTATTTTGACTCTCAAGATGTGTCCCAGCTCGGCATGGCAATGCTGCTTGTCCCGGGATTTGATGATGGAATTGTACCCCTGTCAAAACTACAAATCGACATCATCCAACTACTGTTGGAGAGCGGATGCGATCCCAACGTGGAGATTGAGCGCCTTGGCTCGTCTCCGTGGACCTATCTGTTTCGTGAGTATGAAGGTATTCCGCGAATCACTCACGATGGGTACCCCAAACTGGTTGCATTCTTACGACACGGGGGTGATCGACTCGCCAGATGTGGTCTGAACGCAGACTACTGCCCCGCGGTGGCAGTTCTTAAAAGTTGCTTTAACGGTCTCGATAACGACTTTGATTCCGAGAGTGTTCAAATTCTCGATCTTTTTTTAGATACAACCGCTGAGGAGAACACTATTCAGGTACGGCAACTGTTAGATTATTTCCACAATGACTACTTTGCCGACTATGAAGTGGAAGACGAACCCTTTGTCCTAGAGGGTGATGAACTGGCATTCGGCGCGTTCGTGGAGAAGGTTGTCACAATGGCAATCCAACTGCGCTTGCCTTCCAAGACTCTCACCCGTTTGGCAGATAACGAGGCAATGCGGTTTCATGTTTCTGCGGCTACCTTGAGGGCAATCAAGGAGTACGCGGAGGATGCACCTGTGGAGTCAGGTTCAGACGATGCAGCTTCCTTCTCCTCGGATTGATGCTGGGCTCGGTTGCAATGGTAGAATCTAGATAATATAATAGTTGACTATTTTTTTCGTCTGTGTTTTTTCGTCTGTGTGTATGTGTTGCTTTCGGCGCGTGATAATAGCTCGTAGAGCGCTTTTTGACTTTCTATTTGCGTGCAGTCTAACACCAAGTTCAAGTTCAAATGTAATAAAGAACATTATGTCACCAAACCCATTGCTTAAAAGGGTAGAGGTGATGTTGGTCCCCTGGATGATAGAAGACGCTGTGTATTACTTGAACATCTCCTGACCAGAGTATATCGACAAGCGTCCCAGGGACATTCAAAATGACATCCACGAGCCAGAAGGGCCTTTTGGGGATGCCCTTGAAACTTTATGACAGGTCAACCATCTCTGGAGACTTTAAGACTCGGAGATTGGGGGCTGGAGAATGGACACTGGAGACTGCAGCCTGCAGACGACGTCGTATTCTGTCAGAGAAACAAAGATCTGCAACTATGGGCCCTGAGACACAGATTGTTTCTGGTGGTTTGGTCTTGTTGACATGTGATCACTGCGACATCTTCCTCCGATACAGAGTACCCTTGTGTCGGTTGTCGACCAGCTGTAGTCCGGACTCTGCAGTAAGATGCAACCCAAACAATCGATGCCACGCTCAAGGACTTGAAACGCAATATCTATATGTTGGATACATGCAACGTGACCAAATGTTAGGCCTCCTCCAGATGCAATTTTTGTAGGAGCGCACAACGGAAGAAAGCAAACATAAATAACAAGTCTCACTATGTCCTCACACTTTGGGGTGGATGTGCATGGCACATGTTCCCTGTACAGTTTTATTTACATTTCACTTGCCTCTTTAGGCCCATGAACCGTTTGGCCATCTTTTCAAAGGCAATGCGGCCCGCGGGCTCGCGAAATACTGCATTTCGGCGGACTGGGCCTGGTCAAAGAGGGCAGTGGCCGGTAGGTCCGTGGCTGCAGGCAGCAAAGGGAAGTTGTACTTTTGCGCCAGGAACTTGCAGATGGCGCGACTTTCGTAGAGTGCAAAGTCGTTGTCCGGGAACGTAACGACCGGCACTTTGCCCCAAGGGTGGCGCTGGACGTGTTCCGGAGACTTCTGCTCGCCCTTCATGAGGTTCAGCAAGACAGTGTCGTAGTCGGTGAAGCCGGCCTCGGCGAGGGTCAGACGAACACGGTCAGTGTTGGTCGACCGGCGGGCGCCGTACAAGGTGAACTGGGGCATTTTGGATGGGGTGGAAATTTTTGTTCTGTACCAGGGAACTGAAGAAACGTGAGATTTGGTGAGATTGGAGTGTTGGTGTAATTTCGACAGAAATCGAGGCTTGGATGACAAGAGAGTGAACATGAATTTGAGATAACCTGCAAATAGTCTTGAAATAATGGTGTAAACGATAAATTGTCTGTGTGTGAAATAAAATCTAGAAAAAAAAAAGAGATTTTCAAGAGACTTTGAACTTGAATACTAGAAGTTATCTACAATCGCGAATACCTTCATCTTGCTCCCAACGGTCGTCGGGTTCGTTGTCGGACATTGAACCATCGTCGGCGGACGGAGCTTTGACGACGGACGAAGCTCTTACAAGAAAAGTGGAGACAATAAGAGCATTACGGAAGGCACGACGGACCGTGGTTGGCTCGTTCGCTCTTTCTCCCAGATACAGTTTAGCGCTGCTGCCTGTTTCCAGCAACATCGTCAACGCTAACGTAAGCACATGTGATTCAACCTTCTTTCTTCAGCCCTCTTCATTCACGCTCCCACGGTTCTTCCTTTGTAGACCAATGCCCATAACCCACCGCCATGGCCCCTCCCTTGGCCTCGTCCTGGTCGCGTCGATAAAAAGACCTTGGGCACATTGACGCGACAACGCGACACCGGCAAGCGAACTCCCGATTGACTTCTGATTCGCCTGTTCGGAATTATTTCTATTTCTTGACTGCTTTTTTTCACCATGGAACATGGAGACTGTCATGGAATTCGTCCCAAACGCTGCCATCCAGTCTCGCGTCCCGCGCCGCAAGGTCAAGACGGGCTGTGCTACGTGCCGGTAGGTACACCCTACTCACATCAGCTTACGTTTGCTGATCGTTCAGTTGGATGCCCAGATGACTGACCCCCAGCAGAACGCGCAAAGTCAAATGCGACGAGGGCCGGCCAGCGTGCCAAAAGTGTGTGTCGACGGGGCGCACCTGTGATGGGTATGCCTCGCCGTTTCGCGTGTGGGCCAGCGATCCACGAAGCGTGGCCCAATGCCAGCCCCGAAAGGGGTTCGCGCAGACGGCTCCTGCCCTCCAGATCAAGGCACCGATCCCTCTGATCTTCTCCGATGGCACATCTGACGGCACCCCTGAAGAGATCTCGCCGGACGGGGAGATTGCTGCCGCCGAGATAACTGCTGCCGACATTGACGCACTCCAGCGCTGCTTCTCCACCAAGACGCTCTTCCCAACCGTCACGCTCTCCTGCGACGATGAAGCGCGCCAAATCCTGAAGGCCAGCAAGACGGACCCGGCGGTGCGGCACGCAGTGTCGTCGCTACGGGCCTTGCGCGCGGACTTGGAGGCGGCAGCAGAGGCGTCCAAAGGTAGGGCGCGCTCAGCACAGGCCACGCTGTTAGCCCACGCAACGTCGTCGTACACGGTTGCCCCAGGCACCACTCCTAGCCGTGACTACGGATTGCAGCAGTACTGCATGGCACTGGGCGGGCTGGCCTCCCACCTGTCTTTGTCATCCACAAGTACTCGCCCTACACCTAGTGTCCGCTCTGCGCTGCTCTGCTGCCAAATCTTTATAAGCATCGAGCAGATGCGCGGACACCTTGCCGCTATGGCACAGCACATTGTGCAGGGCCTGCGGATTTTGTATGAGCATCAGGATCACAGCATCCAAACCCGCCATAATGGTTGTGAAGACGACAACGACAATGACCTCCCTGCGTTGGACGTCTTTGTGATTAAATTGTTTACGGCGCCATGCAAGTTTGCTGATATATCGTTTGAACCACCGACGAGTCCCAGCCCCGGCACGACACCATCGTCAGCCGGTACAGACGGCAGCGATAGCAATGCTGCCGCCAGCAGCTGCCGACTGCGTCCGCTGGCCCCCGACCTGAGCGCCGAGCTGACACACCTCGGGGTGGAGACGGTCTCATTTTTGGCCAGCGTTAAGGCAGGGGCACCATGGCCTTCCCTTGTGTCGACCAAAGAGTATTTGCTGCGATCGTTGGCGACGTGGCACGCCAGACTGGAGCGGGAACAGCTAACAATGGCCCGTACAGAACTGCTGTCCATCCTCTTTCTGCGGTTCTTCCACCAGACTGTTCGAGTAGTCATCCTCAGTGCATCGGTGGGTGTGCCGGATGGTGTAGGCCACGGGGACTCAGAAGGCAGCCGTTCGGAGGCTCTGGATGACGAATACAGGCAATTACAAAACATTGCCAGCGTCGTCGGCGAACGTGTACAGTCTGACGGGCGTCAAAGTGGTGATTGGTAACCCAGAATTCCCCAGAGTGGGGCCCATTTACAGTGTCAGGTTCACCCTTTCCCCTTTTGGACAGTTGAGCGAGCGAGCCAATGGGAGGCCACGGTAGCTCCGGCCCTTGGACATGGGAATGGAAACGCTTTGTCCCAGGCACCAACAACACCGACGCCGACGTTGGCGGTGATGACGGTGATGACGGTGATGACGGTGTTGGCGGTGTCGTGAAGAAGACTTCTTCTCACGTATAAGTATGGGGTTGCGTCTTCCCGTCAAAGAACAATGAAGTCGACAATCAACTTCTCTCTCGACACTTTCAAACAAGACAAAACCCTCGCGAAAGCACACCCTCCCCCTCGTCACACACACACATCTATCACACCATTCAAACCTCCTTTCTCACTATGCATTTCCTTCTTCTTGGTTCCACAGGCCGTACGGGCCAGCTCGTCGTCAACGAGTTGTTGGCCCAGGGCCACACGGCCGTCGCCCTTGTCCGCAGTCCAGACAAGCTGCGCGCCCGCAAAGGTCTCACGATTGTCAAGGGCTCCTCCCTCGCCAAGGACGACGTCGAAAGAGCCGTCGTTGCCACGCCGACGCCCCTGGATGGCTGCATCTTTACCCTCGGCAGCATCCGTACTTCGGACAGTCCCTTTGCCGCACAGGTTTCGCCGCCCCGCTTCCTGGCCGACTCGGCCGCCGTGGCCACGTCTGTGCTCGCGAGCCACAACGTCACCCGCATCGTCATCCTGTCCACCGCCGGCACCGGTGACTCGTGGGCAGGGTTTCCGACGGTGTTCCGCATCTTCATGGGCTGGACCAATGTCAAGCACACGCTGGCGGACCACAACCTGCTGGACGCCGAGATGCGCCAGACGGCAGCGCAATGGACACTAGTGCGCCCCATGCGGATCGATTTTGACGCGCGTAAGGTGCCGGACTTGGAAGTGCTGGACAGCAAGGGCAGCGGCCGACTGGGGATGCGGGACTGCGCGCACATAACGAGTGTGGCGCGGTTCTTGGTCAAGGTGGCGGTCGAGGGATTGTATGTGCGGGAGACGATCGTCGTGCGGGATGCATAGGGCGTGGTGGTGTTTGGGAGAGAGAGTACTGTTGTACTTGGGACAGAGAATGTGTCAAGGGTGGCTAATATTTGTTGCTGTGTTTGATCTGATGGGCTCGCGTTTAATTTGTCTGGTTGTATGTTTCTTTCTGTTTGGTTGCTGCAAGATACGTTTTGTTGCCTGGGACGCTTCTTATTTAGACTTTTCCTCTCCCCAAGTTATGTCTTGATTTTAATTTGTTATCAACACGCGTTTTAAAAAACTGACTTGCATTGGTGGAGTTGTGGTGGCATGTGTTAAAAGGATGTCCCGACCGCCGTGTTCGGCAAATCAACAGTGTCCAATAAGTTTCTGAAGGGGAGCCGTCGTGGTGTTGAGCGACCGATAGGATTGACCCGGCTTACAATTTGTTGGCAAGGAGGTGAAGAATACGCCCAACTCAAAACCTTATTCAATGGAGACAAGATGAGGCTTGGACGTTTTTGACTTTGTCTAACACTAAGTTCACAAGTTCACAAGTTCAAATGTAATAAAAAATCGCGTCACCTTACACTGTCTTTTTATTTGTCTCGCCGCAAAGCCTCTGTCAAAACTGAAATTTTCCACTTGCGCAGCATCAAGAACTGGAGAACCGCGCCCAGTTGCTACCCAAGAAACAAAGAAACCGAGCACCCACATCGGCCCGCTCAATACGGAGGATTCCGTATGCCCAGCATCATTGTCTCGCGCGTGCCGCCAAGCCTCCAAGGTCCAAGCTTAATTTTAAGCCAGCCGGCTCCCTTGAGCGTGAGGGATTCGGACACAACTTGTTTGGCATACGCCTCGCCAGCTGGACGTCGGCCAGCAGCATCTAGTATATCATGCCGGCATTTTTAACAAGGATATCGAGGCGTCCGCCGGTAGTTTCAGAAATTAACTCGACAACGGTGGCTCCGTTCTCCTTATTGTCGTCGTTGTACTTTTTACGTTGTACTTCTTTACTGTTATTATTCCGTATTTTATTAAGGGCTCGTTTTATATCTTAAAAAGAACACTAAATTCTACGGTTAAAACACATTTATTATTCAATAGTCGTTTATTTTATTTTACAGTATTCAATATTCACAAAAATAGTATAAGTTTAAAAAAAATATAAACAAAAAGAAGAAAAAAAAACGACCAAAAATCGATCAAAAAACGTACAGCAGCGGGTATTCGCTGGTCGTCACCGACCCAACTACTAATCCGCCGATCACTGATTTGACTAGGGGAGAGCGGACGGGATCCCGTATTTTCCAGTGTCTATGGCCGTACGTGGAAGAAGCTGCTGTTAGTGTCGCTCATATGGGGAGGCCCGTCCACTAACGAAAGACACTAAAATCTACTCCGTAAATAGGCGAGTAAATATTTACAGGGCTGTGGTATGAGAATGTGGGCTTGCTGCATACGTCAGCATGCACGCGACAGCCATTCGCTCCTTCCTGCCGACGACGTCAATTGCGCTCATGCTATTTTGAGCGACGGTGCGTCTGGCCAAATAATTGTACAGTCGAAAACTCAAAACAACTTGTTTTCATCCGCCACCTCGCCTGGATGGCCGACCGAATCGCTGGCCGAACGGGCCGCACAGGTCGCACAGGTCACACGGCAGCGGACAAATCGGAGGCGCCAGAAGAGACAATTCGGCTGTTATCGCAAAGGCGGTCCAACGACGATAGCGATGACAATGACGACGACGATGACGAAAACAACAACGACAACGACACAGATTTCGACAGCAACCTGGACAGCGCAGACGGCAATGCGGACGGGCACAGTTATCTGGACGACAGCGGCAGTGAGGGCAGCAGCAGCGAGGAGGAGGACAATGTCAACAACATTGAAAACGAAGGACAAAGACAAGGGCAACCGCCACAGCACCAACGGCGAAGCTCGGGCATTGGTCCTGGCACGACACGTGCACAGCAAAACGAGCACCTGTGGCGTCGTCGGCGACGGACGGCGGGTCTGCTGGGGACTATTACGGCCGTGATCCTCGTACTCGCCGCCATAGCCGCCGGCATTGACTATCGGCATAAGCGGAACAAGGCTCCAGGCGACGGCGACGACAGCGAGATCACGCCCCTCGTCGACCTAGGGTATGCCACCTACGCCGGCGTGCACGTGACGGCTGTCTACCCGCCGTCCGACAACGGCGGCAGCGACCACAACACGAGTGCCCTGCCGGTCGCTGTCAACGAGTTTCTGGGGATGCGGTATGCTGCGCCTCCGTTGGGCGAACGACGGTGGCAGGCGCCTGCACCGCCCGACAGCGAGGCCGACGTGCAGCCGGCCAAGGCGTTCCAGCCCAACTGTCTGGGCCTTGGCGTGATCCCGCAATGGGGTGGCGGACAAGCCGAGGACTGTCTGTTTGCCAATGTGTTTGCGCCGGCAGCCAAGATGGAGGCCGTTGGGAAGAATGAGAGCGAGGCCGGGCTGCCCGTCTGGGTGTTTATCCAGGGCGGCGGCTACAATGCCAACTCAAACCCGGACGTCGACGGCGCGGACGTGATTGCGCGGTCCGGCGGTAACGTTGTGGTTGTCGATTTCAGCTACCGGGTGGGCCTGTTTGGATTCCTAGCGGTGCCAGGAAACGCATCTGACTCGTCGTCCTCGGCGAATGCCGGCCTCCTTGACCAGCGCGCCCTCCTCGGCTGGGTCCAGCAGCACATCCACCGCTTCGGCGGCGACCCGCAGCACGTCGTGATCCACGGCGGGTCTGCCGGTGCCGGGTCTGTGGCTCTGCACACCGTTGCTTACGGCGGCCGTGACGACGGGCTCTTTGTCGGCGCCGTGGCCGAGTCGGTGTTTGTGCCGACACTGCCACGATGCGAGCACGTGGCCTACAAGTTCTGGCGGGCCGTGCACGCCGTGTGCCCAGCCATCAACGGCAAAGACGTGTCCAACGTGGCGGAAGCAATGGCTTGTCTACGCAGAGTGTCCGTCGAGCTGCTCCAGCACCGCGCCAATGTCGCGGCGACGCTGTTCTTCCATGGTCACGGCGATAGCAACGGCAACGCGTCAGCACCGACAGAAGGCCCCGACACGGCGGGATTTTACTGGGGCCCCTGTGTCGACGGCGACCTGATCGCAGACCGGCCGACCACTCTCTTTGGGCAAGGCCGCTTTGTGCGCGTCCCCATGCTGTACGGTGTCGCCTCGGACGAGGGCACGCTGCTGGTGGCACATGCCGAGACGAAAGACGACGTCGTCCGGTTTCTTGCCAGCAACTATCCGGGCTTGTCGGTCGGCGGCGGCGATGACAACAGAGACAACAGAACGGCGCAAGCGATCATCGACGAACACTACCCCCAGCTGCCTGCGATCCCCGCGGACGGCCCGGCCTGGTTCCAGACGCTGGCCCAGGCCTATGGCGAACTGACCTTTGTCTGTCCGGCCGTCAACTTTCTAGAGGCCGTGGCCAGCGCCACAAAGACGTTGCCGGCGCAGAACCGGCCCGCGCTCTACGCCTACCGCTACGCCATGAAGGACCCGGAGCTCGTCGCGTCCGGCCTCGGCACCGTCCACATGATGGACCTGGACGCCATCTTTGGCCCGCGGAACGTCGCCTGCTGTCCGCCGGAGAGCTATCTGAGGAACAAAGACGGCGATGGTGATGGCGATCAACCTCCGAACGACACAGACAACCCCCGCCTCGTCCCCGTCATGATGGACTATTACATTTCGTTTGTCCGCACTCTGGACCCCAACACGTTCAAGAGTGCACACGCCGCCGCCTGGATCCCCTGGGGCCGGCCGGAAGAACGCACCGATGCCGACAGACGCCAGCGGCTGGTCGTCTACGACGGCGGACACCAGGCCATGGAGACTGTGGCTGCTGAGCAGGCGGAACGCTGCCACGTCTGGTTGGGGTTGGCCGACTTGGCGGAGCAATAGACCAGCAGGGTTGACAGTAACGTTAAACGGTAAAGAGCGAGTATTTGTTTTCTTACTTTTGGTTGATATTGGTTGATATTGGTCTATTTTTTTTTTTTCAAAATTTTTTGGTTTCTACTTTGGCATACAGCGTTAATTGCATACTTTTGGACATAACTTGATGTACTTTGGATACAGTCTTTGCTATTTTGGCCCTTGATTCCTGGTTTGCACGCTTCGCTGTGACACTTGCATGATACTCACCACAGACACGCTATTGAACATCGAACATCGAACATCGCTTGACAGCATCGATATCTGGCCCTACAAACGTCTTCTCGCCCTGCCGACTGGAATGCACAGGTCTCGCGGAAGGTCCTTGCGGAAAGGTCTTGCGGGAGGCGATCGGAAGGGAATCGGATCTGCGTTCCTAGCTGTGACGGTCAGTGATGGTCAGTGACTCTGAATGACTCTCAGTGACGCTCTGTTTCGTCCTGCCCGGTACTTTCAGCTTGCATGGCCACTGGCATGTCTCACAGAGGGATGGGAATGTCGAAAGGGAGAAGATGTTCGTTGAGGGTGGTCAACAAACGGTCGACAGACTGTCAACGGACGAATCAACGTTGACGACCATCACTTTTCAGATACCAAACACTTCTCGCATCTATGGAAAGACACCCAGCTTCAGAGTCTGTCCTTTGGTTCTTTTGTTTCCCTTCGTTCTTTCTTTCTTTCTTAGTCTATCGGCTGTCGCGCTTCCCGTGTTCCATCGCAGCGATCGCCATGCCTGTCTGTCTACAATGCCCCGCGATGCCCGCAAGGGAGACTGCAAGAACACCAAGAACGAACGAAACAACAACAAACAGCAAAACAGCAAAGCATTCCGTCATGGGACGATAACGATGGAGGGCAGACATTGCGTGGAACGACGGGATGGCTGCATCAGACTTCAGACTGCATCAGACTGCATCGAACTACACCAGCCTACACAGACTACATCAAGCAAGGCACAAGACATGCCTCGACGGCAGGTGGCAAAGCGGCGAGAAGACGTATGATAGGACAGCAGAACATCAGAACGACTGAACAACAGAACTGCAACAAGGGCGATCACAAACTCGCGACAGCCACCAACCCACCAGATCCAAGAGACCGTCGCAAACTACCACGAGAGGGGTGAGCTACGGCAAACATTGAAGCAAGGGAAGAGGACAAAAAACAAAAAGGTGTTGTGGACAAAAAAAACGCCCGACAAATCACTTGCAGTCGCCGACCATTGTGGCCGCGGGCAAGAACGCCATGAGTGCCCTGCATGACCTGCATCTTGCATGCCTACACGCCCGCATCTTCCTTGCATCCAACTGCCATGCATAAACATGGCGGACAAGGTCAAGCCTGCATCCGGGATGCACGACTTTGGTGGGATGCACTTCTTTGGGCACAGGCCATTGCGGGAAGCAGTGCGGGAGGCCGTGCTCACTTCATCGAAAGCACAAGAAAGAACATATCCGCCGGTCTCTTCTGGACGCAGGGACGACTGGGCTGCCCTCGGGCACACAAAGACAAAAAGAACTGAGACAGGCATGCTCAAAGCAAGGGAGCTGGTGGTAAGGCCAGAAGAGAGAAAGGCAGCGCCAGTCACGACTGATTCGCAATCCGAGACAACGACTCAGATCACGGCGCGGGAAGGACGTGAGGGAGAAATAGTAAACACAGAAAAAAACAAAAAAACAACGGCGCGGAAGCGAAGCGAGGGCGGGCGGGGCAGCGGCGAAGGGCGGAGGCGAAGGGCGGAGGCGGAGCGGGGGATCAACGGAGGGGTGGGAGAAGACAGAAGTCGGCGGCGACGGTGGACGAGAGACGACAAGAACGACAAGAACGACAAGAAACGACGACAACAGCGAGACATGCAGCTGCCGCCATCCGCCACCAATGCAAGACAGAAACACGTCACAAAGAGAAGAAAAAGACACCAAAAATCCAGACCATGCTGGACCGGCCATTCGGTTTGGATGCAAGGGATGAAAAAGGCGCAAATGTCAACAAAAGGACAAAACCACAACGAAACACACCAAAAACACTCCCTGCCCGCGATAGGACCCAAAACGAGGCGCTAGATCTCCCTGAAGCGAGACAGAAAGACACTAGCTCTGAAAGATTGAAAGATGGAGGGGGTGTGAGGCTCAACCAGAGACAGTGGCCACACAACCGGCGATCCATGATGCGATGCAGGGCGATGGACACGAAGGAGGGCTGAACAAACACAATACTGGCTTTTGGCCGTGTTTTGGTGTTTTGAAACAAGACATTGAAACAAGACATCAGCACATCGAGGCAGCCGTCGATGCAAGACATTCTCTTGCAACAGGCGAACGTCGACTGTTCGTGGCCCATCGCCCTGCATTTTGCCCGCTGAGAGGCAGCCTATTGTTGTCGTTGCTCTTGTCGCCCTGCCTCCTCTTTGTTTCCGTCTCTTTGTTTCCATCCAAGTCACCCATCCCACTGCATTCTCCCTTGCGGCAGGATGCATCGACTTGGCTGTCTTGTCTGCACAGCACAAATATTCCGGGGGCCACACACGGCCACATACGGCCACAACAGGGAAACGTGCAAGACAGGATGACGAATGACGTTGAGAGGATGGTGGTCCAGACTGGACCATGCTTGATCTGGGCACAAGATTGTCGAGACCACGATGACGATGAGCACTGAGAGAGATCGTGTGAGCGAGATGACACGACGGGCATAAACAGACAAGCACAAATGCGCAAAAGCACAAAAGCGCCGTCGTCGATATCAAGTCAGACTCATCAGCAGGCCAACAACGTCAACACAAAGAGTTGACACGCATCATCTTCAACTACGACGTGCCATAATCAACGTCTCCCACATGCTTCTCCGCCCATCTTGCTTGGTTGGTATCCAGACATGAACCCGGAATACCAAACAATGAGATGAGATGTGCTCGGTTGTGCGAGACACGAATCACGAATGGGAGGAAAGCATACTTGTCACTTATCCAGAGACACATGGACGCACAAGTCTGAATCCAAGACACAGCAGACGCCAACAGCAAGAGAACAGAACAATAATATTACAGTGTCTACAGGGTCTTGATCAGGGCATCAGGTCTGCGACACAAAGCAGTTGCGTTATCGTGGCCCGACTTGGCTCGGCGATGCCATTTCTATCTCAAATCTTTGTTTTGGTCTGATGTGTCTCTCGCTCCTACTGACTTTCGCTTATTAAATGTCTGTCTTTTATTTTCCTAATTCGTATTTCCTATTTTCCTATCGTCGCATGCTGTCTTATTGTCGTCGTCTGTTTTATTGTCTTATTGTCCACACTCTCGTCACTACCTCCGTCACTTTTCACATTTTGTAACGGTCCAACGAGTGTCTTCATCTTTGGCAAAGGATGATACGATGGCATACGACAAGACTACGGCAGACGCAGCCAACAAACAACAACCCACGAACAACATACGCAGACAACATGACGAGCAGCACCAGCACTGCTTCCGTGCCGTATCCGTTGATATCTGCCGAGTTGTCCATGGTCAAGATCGTCTCAAATCGCCCTTAAGATCATCAATCATCACCATGTGAACATAGGACGAGCTCACCTTTGCACAACGGAGGATATGATCCGGCTCGACGACAAGGCAACAACGAGAGGTTTTTGCATCTCCGGATGCTCTTGACAGTCGTCTTTAGTCTTTTGTCACGATAACATGAAGATCCAACGATCAACACGCCCAGATCGTCACTCTCGTCGATATTCCATCCTCACTTTCGACCCTTTCGACCCCCGTGGCCTGGTCCTGTGTGGACCTCATTGCCCTTCTTCGGTCTGGACTCCCAATTCTCAACTCCCGGAAAGGCATTTCCGTTTCCATTATCTAACGATACTGTCATGCCATCGCCGACCTTGGCCTTGACCTTTGATATGACACCATACGGAGCACATGTACGTTCGTATGATATCTTTTGCATGTGCTTGATCGCCATTTCTTGGTCTTGCCTAACTTGCCTCACTTTTGCGTTTTTGCTTTCTCGTCAGCCGTCGATCACGATCAACCGCAAGTGCTGTAACGGGTGTCGTGATATCCTCCGAGAGAGAGAGAGTGAGAAGGCAAGAGGCAGAAGAACGTCTACTTGAAGACGACCAGGGTCTCCTCTTAGCTCGAACGGCTTTTCCGTTATCAAACCGTCGACGACGCTCGAAATTTACCATGCAGGTGCAAAGTGCGCCGTTGTTCCTGTCGTTGTTTGTGTCATTTGTGTCTTTTTCTTTCCCTTCTTTCTAAGAACGGAGTACGATTACTTACTGTCCGTCTGTTATTCCCCGGTGTCCTCCAGTCTAACGGACAACAGCCGGCCAGGGCTGGTTCCTTTGCGTTGGTGCATTGTCTCTCATGTCTTTTCGTCTTTTCCTGTCCCTCATGTCTCTTGTCTCTCAAAGTCTCTGCCTATCTCTTTTAGTCGATCCTTTCTGTTTTCGAGATGGCTTCTCCTCCCAGTTTCTGTCCAATTTGTCAAGATCGACAGTCAACGTCCACAACGTCCGCCGTCCGGCGAGTCCCAGTCCAACGTCTTTTTCCTTTGGACTTTTGGTCCCCGGCAGAATTGGGAGTGAGACATTGACCCACGGGCCGCTACCCCCAGAGTGGATGATGGGAAAGTAAAATAGTAAAATGGGGCAAAAAGCACTGGGATTCGGTGATGTCGCCTTTTCGCCCTTTTCTCTCTCTTTCTCGCTTGCCTTTTGCTATCATTGCAACACAGATCGTCGGTCTGGCGATGCAGTAGTGCTGCACTATGGACAGCCTGCATCGTTCAGTACGACGTACTTCGTATCTCTCTTTCAGATAGTCCGATAGTGTTCTCTTTGAATCCGTCAACGTGCATTGACTGCGCTACTGCAAACTACGACAGGCGAGTGTCTGTCTCTGCCTATCCTGACAGTGTCCTCTACCCCGTATTCGTGCCCTACGACGTATCTTTCACAACAGGCCTGAACCCGGTCAGCACGCAAGTATCCTTCCAGGTGCATTCAGTGTGTTCAGTGCATTAACTGCATCTTGCCCACTCTGCATCTCCCACACAGAAGCAGGGACAGGCCTTGGAAGTTCATCATCGCTGGATCTGGACAAGTGTGCAGGCCACAGTTTAAGTGCCTGATAGTCTTTCCCCTAGACACAAACTACGACGTAGCGGAGTATTTCGTATTGGTAAATGATAAAAGATTCTCCAAGCCTGCCCCAAAGCACCAAAGACTGCTGGAAATAACGCTTCAGCAACAACACATGCCGTCTTGTGGCCCGAGCTGCTGTTCGCCTGCTCATCTGTTCATCCTGTCATGTTTTCAGTCTGGTCTGCATTTTGGCTTTTTGGCTTGGAGATTGGTCTGGTTTGTCAGTTCTTGTTCATCCTTTCCGGCTTGCTGTCCGCCAAATCCTTCATCCTTCGCGCATCATCTCTCTCCATTCGAGTGTTTGCGAGGTCCATTCTGCACATCTTGGTCTGTGTTGGGCAATCCTTTCGGGGGAGATTTCGTGGAGACGGAAGAAGCCAAGAAGTGGCCCTCTGCAAGCCTGGGGAAGACATGATCTCGCCAGGAAGACAGGTTCCAATGTCCCCGAGCGCTGACCATTTCCAGACGATGCTCAGGAATCAGCAGTTGATTCCCCAGAAACTGACGCTGCTGCGCAAAGCCGCATCATTAGTGCCTTGGAGAGGCGTCATCGTCCTTTCCCCCAGTCTGTTCCCAGTCGACCCCATCTTATCCCCAGTTTGTGTTCCTGACGGTAACCTCTTTTCAGACAAGTGTCGAGAAGAGACGCCAGTCAAGCCAATGCTCTTCGGCAACCTGGTCTCGTCTTTTCTCTTCCTCGCCTCGTTTTTGCGTGCTTTTCCCTGTTCGCTTGTCCCAGCACCCTGGTCCCTGAGTCAGGATAGTCTGCTTGGTTGCCAAAGGAAAGAAGTAACCCGAGAGGATAGCCGGGAAAACACTTTGAACAAAGGAAGTCGTCTTTCCTAGAGACTTCCCCAGGTTTGCGTTTACGACTCAGTATCCAGGACTGCACGTCCCTACCATTTCTTGGCCACCTTCGCTTGCATTTCATGTGCATCCTTTGAATTTCGCCGGCGTTGTCTGCACAAATCTCGCACGATATTACTTTACCCCAATGCACAGTGTCCCCCGTCTTTGCAAGCGTTCCCCATACTTTCCCCAGTTTTCAGAATTTCCATATTCTCTTTCACATTCTCCCAGTCCTCTGTCCTCTTTCAGGCTTCTCTCTCGGAGAACACGGCGCATCTCCCGGTGTATCTTGTGCGGAGCGTTGCAGTGAACGTTCAGTCTCACTCTCTAGTCGATTTTCCTCTGATTCTGTCGTCTTCTCTCACAGTCTTTCTCACTGCCCTCCCACTTCTCGCTCGCCGGCTCGGCCTAATTCGGGGCTACTTGCATTTCCCCGGGTTTTTATGGCCGCCCTCCTCCACAATGCTAGCGAGCTTCGCTACCTGTGCTACCCTCGCTACCCTTCTCTCCTCTTTCTCGATCACAAGCAAATTTGACCATGACAGGCACTAACGATCATGAAGGATGTCCCCTCTGTCGAAAGTCATAATTATCCGGGGTAGCGTCAAGTCAAAGTAAAGCCACCTTTTTTTTTTCAAATTGAAGAGCTTTTCTTCTCCCCTCTTCTCCCCTCTTTGCCTCTTTACGTCGTATCCATGTCCCCCCTCCCCAGTCCAGTGGATCGCGCGGAATGCTGCCCGTTCACGACCATGATTCTCGCGAGAAAGAAGGCGAGCAGACAAGAAAAAGAGAGGAACAGACAAAATGTGGGGGAGTCGGGACAAATAGGCGAGAACAAGAAAGAGACAAAGAACGGTGAAAGAGAAAGAAATGAGTGTCAAGATTACTGTAAAAAACATTGTCATTGCATGTGCTTTCAATGTTGAAGAATTTTCTGTCTGGATGCACATGTACTCCGTACGTCGTACTTTCTCCTCTTTAGGATATCAGATACAACAACTAACATCTACGGCAACTCGTGGTGCCGTCCTTCCGCGTTCAGTCAGAGGTGAGAAGATATCTTATTGTCTCGCCGTTTTTGGAGAAAAATAGGTAAAAACAAATATAAAATAAAAAAAATAAAAAAATAAAAAAAAAGGCACGAACCTTTTCCCAGCCTTTCTACCCACTGTCAACCAAGGGAGACCAAGAAAGAAAGAATAAAACCTTGTTCACAAAGGCTGCAGGACGGCAAGCTATATAAGTTACATCGTATATCACGCACATAAGGGCGTACACAGGTGGTTGGTAACCAGAGGCCAGAGTTGAGAACGAAGAAGGAATAACGAATAATGAACTATGCGATATAACAGAAGAAACTTCAATGGCTGGGAAGGACCATCTGCAGAGGCTGAAACGGATGCAAGGCGAGCAGAGTTTTCTATTTTCTCAGTATTTGTTGGAGGTCGCGATATTGTTTCAACGCGGCAGGCCCAGGAACAAAAACAAAAGACAACAGGCGGTGAAAACAAGGAAATCGCTTCCAGCTAATGCATTCCTTGGAACGCACATGCAATACATCGACTTCCTATGAGATGCGTCTTTTTTGAACCATTCTCTTCTTCTCCGTCTCAGGCCGCGTCTGACGCGATTTGTATTTTCTTATTTATTTTCTTCTGTATTTTCTTCTTCAATGCATGCACTTTGTCAGAGGTCGTTGATTTTACTTTTTCTTTTCACATTTCTTTTCACAGTTATTTTCACATTTATTTCACATTTTCTGTATTCCTCTGACCGGCTGCAGCCACAAGGGGTTTGTGTCATATTTTGTGAATTATGTCGCTTTTATGAGCAGCTTTCACATTCACATTCACTCCCACTCAACTTGTGATAGTGATTGTGATATAATAGTGATACAGTGATATGATATGATCATAACAGTTGGATGTGATAAGACGAGTTGCTCTTTCTCACTGTGACAATGTCACTTACAGTGGAGAGTGGATCCACTTGTTCCTCTGCCTTCCCAAACGAGCGTGGCTTCAGTGGACAGCGGTGTAAACGCGTGCTGGGACCTGCTGTGAGGCGTGTTGCAGCTGCTTCCCAATATGCAACAGTGTGCATTGAACATGCATTCAGTTTGCATATTCCTGTCCAAACAAAACGAAGAAACGTGCATATGCAAGGGACACGGCCATACCATGCAGGCCGATATGCATGGAAGAAGAAAGAGGGGCAGGAAGGATAGGCCCTTTTGACAATTCCGCGGTGTTGGAGAGACACCTTTTTACTGTCATTTTCGTTCCTTTTTCATGATCTCTTTTGATTTCTTTTGATGTCTTTTTGCTTTCTTTTTCACGTCTTCTCATTTGATAACTGACAAAATGCTGGGACTGGATCCTGTTGGTGGAACGGACGACAGGGCAGGCTATGCATCAGTCCAGCCGGTGTCCTGTGCAGAGTTTTTTCTTTTCTTTTGAGAAACAAGGAATGGGTAAAAAAAAATCCTACCAGCAGCCCATCAACCATACGGCCACCACGGCTCGCAAATCATGACACACGGACGCGGGATCGAAGAGAGGCCGGAACCAACAAACGCCATTTTGTGGGCAAGGGACGTGATGCGTGCGTGCGTGCGTGCGTCGGCAGGTCAATGATCAATGATCAATGATCAATGGTTGACGGTTGATGGTCTGCGCTATTTGTTTGCCATGGACGTGCAGTCAACGGCCAGTTGCGCGGCTGGTCTTTGGTCTTTGGTCTTTGGTTTTATGTCGGTCGGACTCGACGCGGCAGAGACCGGTGAAACTCTTTACATGTACGATTGTGACGACTTAACGACGTCGACCGTACGGAGTACGAGTACGACATACGGTGCTAGGCAGATATCGAGAAGAGTGAAATAGTAGAGTAGTGGAATAGTGGACGGGTCTAGCTGTCCAGAGCTGTCAAAGATGGGGCCTTTTATCGAGGCAAAGAGCCTTGTCTCACTTGCATCTTCTCTTTTTCTCATTTTCGAGTCGGAGTGGAAAAAGAGACTCAGGCCAGACTTGAGTGTGCCAATGGAAGTTGATAGTTGAAAAAGTGACGCCCAAAAAGTCCGTTGTAACTCTGTGGCTGGCCAGCAAAACGTGCTCAGAGATAAGGCAAGTGAGTTGACAACTCGTCCAAGTCTACGACATACGACTAGCCTCTTTTCTCGTCAACTCGGTTGAGTTGGACTTGGGTTACTGTCTCTTTCTCAACTTGCTTTTTGACGACAGCTCCGGGGAGGCTATTTTTGATTTTTGATTTTTGATCTTCGATTTTTGTTTTCGAGAAGAGTTTCGATATTTGACAGTCTCAACGTTCAACTCTCTGGTCTTTTGCACTCACCCCTCTGCCTGTCTTCTCATGGCCTCGAACATAGAACATTCCTCCCATAATTCTCGGCCCCTGTCCAATTTGGGCCATTCATTGACCCGAGATTCAGTGAATCAGAGAAATCCCCAGTTCCGGCCCTCACCGTGGAGCTCCATTCTCAATGACACGTTCTTTTGTTGCCTTCTCTTTCTGCCTTCCTTTCCTTTGCTCGCTTCCTTTCTTCCTTTCAAGGGCCCTTGTTTCGTCTGAAGTTTCTTGTTTATTTCTGTCCACTTTTCACTCCTCAACCCTCTTGGGAATGCAACCTCACGTCCCCGGTGGCGGGATGTTCTGGTCTCTGTTCTTGCTGCTGTTCTTGTTCCCACCCAACTCTCAACCCACACCGAATCTCAAACACAAGATACACGCCTCCCCTTGTCCCTTTGACATCCTTGTCGACACTCTTGCCGAAAAGCGAAAAGGCACGTTGTTCTCTGGTTCTGCGCATGAAAAACGCCGTGGCTGAGCGATCCTGTCCTTGACTTCCTCCTTGACTTTGGTCCTTGACCTTGGCCTTGGCCTGTCCTTGACGACAAGATGCCCTCTTATGATATGCTGTCCTATGCTTTGCTGGTCTTTGCTTTGCCTGTGCTTTTGGTTCTGCTTCATGTTTCCATTGTCTTTGCTCCGATGGTTCAGGTTTGTTCATCCACCATCCACCATCCACGGCAAATCCCCTTCCATTGGTCCCTGGTTCTTGGCTGTCTCTGTCTTCACATGGTCCTGGCCGCGATCCCTCCGAGATGCGTCTCTCGGTTTATGCGTTCGATATACGACGTAATACTCAGTAGGCGTGTTTGTAGTGTGTTTTGCGCACACAGTTTCCTCTTTGGGCTATTTCTGTCGGCGTTTCAAGATCATGTCCCTCAAAGGCGATGCAAAAGATAATGACACAAAACACTTGACAACTGCCGTGTTCTGTGATGATGCAATCTTTTAGGGCGCAGCAGACGGGACTGTACGACCGACCGAATCCATGGTTGTCCACATGGTCAATTGTCTGCGATGATCTTGTATCTGGTTGATCGCCGAATAATCCTCCATATCGACTGTTGCTCATTCTCTTTTCTTGAGTTTTTTATGTGTTTTTATGCGTCCATTTCTTACAAGTCTGGTTGCGAGAGATCTCTTTTGCTTGGCCCTCCATTTGTTTTGTCTTTTCTATCTTTTTCTATTTCGGGCTTCGCTCTCGCTCTCAGATACATCGTACAAAACGACAGCACTACAGACTCGGCCGCTCATCTGATTGTGGCCATTCCTCCTAGAGTTTGCTAGATAGATCTACTTGCAAGAACGGCCTCCTCTCAAGCCTTCTTTGTGGAGAGCTCCAGCGACCGGTCGTTTTTTTGGCTGTCGTGCTGTCGTGCCTCAGTGTTTAGGGCATTGGCACATGTCAATGCTCTTGACGTCGTCGTTACAAGCGGCTTTGGCTGCCTTGAACAGCTGTGATCTTCGTCGACAGCAAACACGAAAGCGCTAAACTGACAAGGAACAGCCCGGAGAAGCCAACTTCCGGGTGGCAAACAGCTGCCATCGAACCGTCTAACAGCGCGCCCCCGCTAACTAATACCCAAAACAGCACTAACATGCGCTGTAGACGCTAAAACGCAACAACGCTAACACGCAACACGCGCTGTAGGGCGTTTCAGGCCAACGTGCATGTGCTATAGCGTGCTATAGCGTGCTGTAGTGTGCTGTAGTGTGGCGATAGGCGTTTAAGTGCAGTCGAGTGTCGTCAGGTGTCGTCAAGTGACACAAAGTTATCAACTATCGCCTCGTCTTAGCACGTTGACTTACACGACGTCTATGCGCGGGACTGCCCAGCACCGGTCTGTTTTGTCCGCGCATTTTGGGAGCATGTTTTCTTTGTTCTTGTATGTCATGGCGCATGTTTCGGCGTGTAGCTGTTGAGACACACAGAAGGCAAAAGTAAAAATAGAAGAGGCTTGAGAGGCAGTACTTGCTTAAACGCCACAGAACTGTCCATGAGGAGAACAACAACAACTCAAGAATGCTGCGAAAGCGCAGCCTGGTCGTTTGTAAAGATTTTTTTCTTTTCTTTTTTCGGTCGGCGTGATCCGAAGATTGATTTGATTTCATACACTCTTTTACCAAATTCCTCTTTTTTTAAGCTTTATCTCCAGAAACTCCAGTGATGTTCAGGTGAAATTGGGGTGATATTCAAGTGCTATTCACGCAAATTGTCTCATGCAGTCGACTTTGCCTTGCATTCATGTTTGTTCCCGGTAGTTGGGAGTCGGGCTCGTTTCCTGGTTCCTGGTTCCTGGTTCCTGGGACTGTGAGCGGGGTTGAGTTACTTTGTTGATTGGGTAATGAGCCTTTTGACAGAAATATTCCGCTCTTAATTCTCGCCCGACTGTTATCTTTGCCGAAAGACAAGACAACTCTATCAAAAGCGACGGCCTCTCCGACTATCGCGCTCATCGCGGCTGTCTTTATCTGTTCCATCCTTCTGTCTCGTCAACTCCGGCAGTCTGGCAGTCCATCATGATTAATGCCCGATGGCGGCATTTCCCTTGTCTTTTGCCTGATTGTGGTCTTGCATCTGCCATTTTAGAATGAACCCGCACCTCATCCAAACCCCACTCCAAATCCTTCGGACAGTTCTGAAGATGCTCATTATCTCGCAAGCGCAAAGCGTGGGGTTTCCTCTTGTCGGTATTGTCTCTCGTCGTGCCATTTGCTTGGTGTGCTTCTTTTTGTCTCTGTCCTTCCCGCTTCCTCTTCAAAAGTGGAAATATCATGCAGCCAACGAACTGGCGAGCCACACAATCCAGTAACGATACACCCCTACGGCAATAGCCGACTCTCAATCTCTCTGAATCTCTCAGTCTCTGTTGTTTCTCTTTATCAGTGTGCCTGGTGCGGGAAGGCGCGGGGGTTTTTGGGAAGAACAGAGTGGGTTGCGTGGGTTTTTTACGTAGAGTTTGTGGGCTCTGTGGATTTTGTGGGTGGACTGGTGGACTTTGGTGGACGAGATAACGAGCGAGTTATCGTTCGCCATCTGCCCATGCGCTTGTCTGATACTGCCTCTGATTGTCGTCCATCACGTTTTCAAGCGTCGCGGTTTCTCTTATTTTCTTCTTTTGTCACCGAATCGCCCACCGATACGATTTCGGGGTCTCTTGTCTTTTGCCTTGTGTCTCGGCCGTTTTCTTTTTCTTTCTTTTTCGACCTCTTTCTTTTGCAACTTTGAATATCACAACTGTTGCTGTACGTAATTCCGCTCTTCTGTGGGAATCTGTGGGGGTAAATCTGGGTAAAGAAGGCAAAAATACACAAAAACGTCCCAAACAACTTTCTTTTTCACTTGGGACCGCTTCATCTTCTTGTTCTCAAAAGCAATCTTCGTCCGAGGATTTACAATAAGATCGACTCGATTGCAATACTGTGTAAAAACGTGCTCGCTCCAGAGGTGACGGTAGTTGCACCCCCACTGCCATCACCGACGATTCTTTCTCGATGTGCCCTCTGGTGTCCATTTCTGGTGTCCATTTCTGCTTTTCGACAAAACACCAATCTGTCGTGATGACCTTTTTTGTCTTTGCCTCTCCACGTTCTTTCTACTTCCTTTTCCAGTCGCCTGCCTCGGCTAGTCCGAAATGTATGTCTAAGTGTCCATGCTCCCTCCCAATTGTCCGTCCATCTCTGCGGTCTCGATCTTCTCCATCTCCATCGCGGCCTCTTATCTCGAAAGAGAAAATAGAAAATAGATTCATCTCGAGAGATTCAACTTTGCCTATTTTGTCCCATTTTGCGCCGCCAGGCATTTCCCCATTCTCCATTCTGGAGTCTGCACTCTGCACTAAGTTGTACTGTGTATCTTCATACTCAAAGCCTCTTCTTCTGTTGTTTCCCATCTTCTTCTTATTTCCTCACTTGCCACTAGTTGGTTTGGGAAAAAAGTGTGTGTGGAGGGAAAGAAAAGAAAGAAACAAATACCTCCTAGCCTAGGAAGAAACTCCGCCCAGCTCATGTCGCTAATTTGAAAAGACCGAAAGACGTTCCTCGATGATCTTCGAGAACGTCCATGGAAGGACACCAAAGGACACCATCAGGCACTTTGCACCCTCCATCACGACGTTTTGGTGTTTTGGTATCCCCCTCTATTCCCTGTATTCCCTCCTCGTCAATGCCTCTTTTCCTTTTTCTCTCGCCTGCATGACACTAAACAAGTCTAGGAAGTCAAGGAAGAATGAAAGAACCGAAAGAAACTTTCTCTGATGGAGACGACCGAAATCACGGCCGAATTACTTTATGCACTGGATGCACTATCATTGTTAGTATTGTTAGTACGGCTATTTATTATTTCTTGGCCAAGAAACTGCTGCGTCTAATGCGATCGTGAAACAGCCGTGTTCATTGATGAAGAAGATCGGATCCAAGAGCCTTATGGAGTACATGTACTGTAAGAACAGTCCAAAGTTAAGTCCACAGAAACCCACTGCTTGACCGAGCAGAACGACTTGCTGATCGGCAGACAGGACATGGTTCTCGGAGTGTAATTCGCTGATGAAAGAGATGTTGAAGGCCAGTGAGAGAGGCCAAACACAAACGGAAGGGACCACCGCTGTAAACCGACTCCATAGCACGATTTTAACACAGGCCAGAGAGGCCAGAGAGGCCAGGATCACAGATCAGAGGTTCAACGCAAGGACCAGCAAGGACCAGCATGCAATTATTTGAGTTTTCATCTCCAATCGTGCTCCGTCGTCCTCCAAACCATCCGCATTTGATTTAGTTTATCGACAACTGGGCACACCAGCACACGCTATCATTCAGCCTTTCGTCTTGGCTTGTTCTGCTGAAGAACTGAAGAACACGAACGGCCCTTACAAAAACAAGGAATTACGCACCAGACTAACAACCGGAGCGGAGTCAGCCGTGCACGCCAAACGACTCTAGTGAGGGCAGCCAGGAAGACCTTCCAGTCAGAATTGACAGAGATACGTCGTACGGAGTACGGAGTACAGAGATCGAGACGAGAAAAGAGGAGATGATGGAGATGTATGAAGATTGCCCAGGACCAACGAAGTTAACACACTAATTATTCAAAGCTCCCTTTAAAAGGCTAGAAGGACGCTAAAAGACTCTCTGCATCTGCCTCAAATGAGAGAGACCAAACGCAGAAATGCACCAAAAATGCACGGGACACCATCACGAACGAATCAACACGCAAACTAGCCAGAGGCTGGCCATGGCTTGCGACGGCGAGTTCTCACTTTAGGAAAGGCGTTTCGTGTGGATGTTTGTTGTTAGTCTGAGAGTCTCCAACTAGGAAACATGGGCTTTGTCTTCCCCGACGAACAGACCGTCCACAAGAGGCGATATGCAAGCCAAACAAGTCAATAATTGACATGGCAAATTGGGATTCGTGCATGGACTTCTTGGACGCCTGTTAGCTTCATCTTGTGGCGTCTTTCTATCTCTTCTCCTCGTCTGGTTGTGTCTGTTTGTTACCAAGCGGGCATCTTCATCGCCGTTCTTTGCATCTTGTCAAAGGCCGTGATTCATCTCCTCGTTCAGCTTCTTTCAGCTTCTTGCGTCCATATTCTGGCCCATGCGCTTTTTGGTCTGCATTAGCATCGTGGCTCCCTGGCCAATGACAGTGCCGAGCCTCTTTCTCTCACGCTGGTCTATGCTTTTCTACTTGCATTTGGCCGCATTTCTGGCTGCATGTCTGCTCGGCCACGTTTCTTTCTCATGGTTCTGTCAAGTCTGCCGTTGTCAATGTCAAAAGTCAAAAGTCGTGCACTCTTCTCCTAGTCTAATGAATCCTTTTTCGTCCGTTCGACCACGTCCTTCTCCGTGGGCCAGACTATTCCAAACTATGCCAAGAACGAAAAATAGATTGAGATGAAGGCCGCTTCCGAGATTGGGTGGCAAAAATGACAGGAAAAGTAAACGAAGATACAGAAACCGCAGAAATCTTCACACCCTGAAAAGTAAACAACCGGCTTTCGCTTGGTTTTGCACTAGAAGACAGCTGAAGCTTTCTTGGAGGGTTCTTTTGTTCTACTTCTTCACTCAGTATTTCTTTTTTTGTGCTAAAATGTCTCAGTTTGCTTCCAGCTGCCACTGCCGTTGTCAACGGCCGAACCCAAGAATGCGAATTGCCAAATTGCAGTTTCCGCCCAAAAAGTGCAAATTTAATTGGAAAGTGCAATGGCTGGTCTGGTCTGGGTCAAGCCTGCCCAAAAAGGTTCTAAGCTGTAGCGGATCGGGCAGCGGGACGGTCCCGTTCCCTTCCCAGGCCATTCCTTCCTTACCACCTGCCACCACATATCAGTTTTTGGCACAAATGGAAATAACACGTTTTTGCTGCCGAAGTTAACAATTCCCATTTTTGTTGTTTTAACCTTTTCATTATCAAATTGTCATTTCCTCAAGGTTCGGCCGTCAATCTCCAGAACAAATTTCTCATCTTCCATTCTCGTATTATGGGGCCCACAAAGTTCCTCAAAATGCGTCGTAGAAAAGAGAACGCCGCAAATAAATGCGACGACGTGCGACGACGTGCGACAACTGCCAACACGTGCTTGGAAGCCTTTACGTCGCAATCGCAGACTTACGTAAAGAAAAGAGAGAATGAGACCAGAGAGAAAATAGAAGTGAGATCCTTCGACGAAACAGTGGAGTCCTCCACTTCTTTCATGTCCCCATATCCAGGGCCACGGGCTTTTGGCGCCTCCTCCGTCTTGGACTGGCGACTGCAGAAATGAGGCAATCGCCACAATCTCAAAATTCAAATTCAAATTCAAAGTCAAAATATGGATTCATGACATTGCGTATCTTGTCTTGTCCTCTTTCGTCGTTTTGCATCGTTTCTCATCTATTCTCACCCTCCATCAGCTCTCATTCTCGCTCTCTGGGATCCCATTCAGCTATGGCCTTTGCCTATTTGCATCTGCCGGCCCCCAATGCTGTGGCCCTGGTTTTCTTGGGTCCTCTTTTTCTGTTTTCTGGAAGAAAAGAAAATATTGTCAGTGTGTCAGTGGGACTTCTCGTCCCGGCGCTTTGTTACCGACGTCTCGTCTGATATTTCGTCTACTCCTGTAGATGAGCTGTTTCCTCTTTCCTGTTTCTTGTTTCCTGTCCTCTGGAATCTGGAATTCTTCATCTTCGTTTTCATACTCTGTTGCATCTCTCCACCGCTTGGCTTTGCGTTCAGCTTGTGTTTGAGGCCCACGTGGGAAGATCTTGGCCTCTTTTGTCGTCTTTTGTCGTCTTTGGCTTTGGTTGTCAATTGGGTCGCCAGTTGGGTCGTCGATTAGGCCCCCGACAGTCTGTATTCTCGTTGGTCGTCTCCTCTTGTCTCCTCTTTTCCTCTTTTCCTCTTCTCCTCAGTCTCCATCGTACCCGTCGACGTTTAAAACTACTGGCGCCTTTTCTTTCCCCTTTCGTCATAACCCGTTCTCCGCAGATTCGTCTGGGCAGGCCGTCTTTGTCGTCGTCTTCTCGACCTTGAAGGCCCTTCACTAGGCCCCGTTTCGGTGAAATTCCCGGCGGCCTTGTCCCTTCTCCGCATTTTGCACAATTCGTTTCCTGTTCCTGGCTTGTTGGAGCTAGCAGGGAAGTGCTGAGAAAAGAGAAGAGAAAGAGGCAGAGGAGGGTCTTCAGAGGGTCTCTGGCTCTCTGGCTCTCTGGCTCTCTGGCTCTCTGGGTCTGTCAATTTAGCGTCTCGTCTGAAGAAAGGCTATTTTTTCTCCATCTCGTAAATTGGAGAGCCAGTGAGAAGCCCAGTGAGAATGATGATACCAAGAGACTGTTCGTCTTTCCAGAAGGCTGGTTATCATGTACTGTATCTTCTCACGGAGCGACCCAAGCCGGAGCCTTAGTTTCTGAAATTGCCCACATTTTGCTTCTTGTGGAAGGTGACATGAATCGTTCGCCATGGAGTTTGACAAGTTGCCAAGCCTTTGACATGCAACTGCCAAACGTGCTTCAACTCACGGAGAGAAGAAATAAGAAATCTCAGTGTCTGCAACACGGCGAGAAATGTGGATAAACCGGCACAAAAAAGACAAAGGAACAGCGAGAGAAAAGCCGGCCGGTGCAAGGAAAACACATGTTTGCCATGGTATTTTCTTCTTTTAGTCTTTTTGACACTACTCTCCCAATTCCGTCGAGAAATGTGCCTGCATCTAGAATCCTTTGCCGTGCCTGTCTCTCAAAATGAGGGGATATCAAGGAAAGCAGGGAAAGCAGGTAAAGCAGGAAAAGCGGACGAGGCGGGCTGTCTTTATCTCTCGATTTCAAATTTTGTCTATTCTTTGAGCGGAGGAGAGGAAAAAGGCGAAAGACAAGCCATCAAGAGTGGAAAAAGTAAATCGTACGACGTAATTCAATTGCACATGTACGCAAAACTCGATTCAAACCAATTCAACACAATAACACAATAACACAACAGGGTCTTTCTTTTTCAAGACTTCAGGGACCAAACCGTGGAGACGAAACCCGCCACCGTCTTTGGGGCTTGTGAGATGTCTCAGTTGTGTCGTCGACACTTGAGTCGAATCAACTGCGACTCCACACATGAAGCTGTTTCGTTTTTTGGTTTTCTTTCTTTCTTTTTTTTTCTTTCATTCTTTTTCAATTCTTCAGACAAGGCATCACGGACCTCAGCGGAGCCCCAGGGTATCGGTTTCTTCAACAGTCATAGTCAATGAGAAGTTCGTTACCGTTCGTGCAGCATCTTGCCGATTTCAGATGCCTGTGCTTCTTCATCTTTCAACGTTATTTCTTTTTCTTGGCGGGGAGTACTGAGTAGACTGAAGAGAAAGGACCAGAGCGAAAAGAGATATGCCGAGATGAGGTTTTCCCCGTAGAAGACCATGGAACGCTACCACGAGGGACAAGAAAGACGAGACGATGCATGGTAAATTGCAAAGACAGAAGGGGGAAAAAATAAACAAACTTCACGAACACGCCACAACAAAGGAAACTGAATCGTAGAAGGCATGACTCCGCGCGCAGTTCTCCACCCCCAGACGAGCCCAGAAGGAAAGAGGCGAAAAGGTCAAAAAACAACCAAAAAAAGAGACCTAAAAAGAGATCATTATTGTTAGAAACAAAATCCGGCGTAGTAATAATGGTCGGAAATTGGGGCTTGCCCACTTTTTTGCCTCTCTCTGGCTTTCTCGACTTTACTCCGTTGTTTGTCAAGCCTGACTTCTTTTGGTCGCACTTTTTGTTGACATGGGTACGATTTATGTGCTTTACTTTTGCTTTTTGCTTTTCGCCACCGCATCGACAGCGTACGACGTAAGAACAGAGTTTTCAAAAACTGACCCGGGGCAGCGCGGACTTGGCACCCGCTCGGGAGGTTCCTCTTGTGGGAAGGAGAGAAACGAGGAAAAAGGAAAGAAGAGATACGAATTGTAAAAGGTGAAAGTTAGAAGTTCAAGCTCAAGCTCAAGAACGGGTCGGCTCCACTTGGGGAAGAGAGAAGACATGCGAGAGGCCAGACCACTGTGATGAGAGGCAAAAGGCAAGAGGCAAAAGTGATACCAAAAGAAAGCAACATAGCAAGTCACCAACTGCCAACGTCCAGCAATCACCAACGAAAGAACGAAAGAGCAAGTTACGAGTATCAGTACTCTGTACCGTTGCAACCTTCGAGAAGGCCTGCAACGGTGGTTGGTCTTTTCGTCCTTTTGGTGCTGGCCTGCTGGGTCAACTTCCTTTTTCCTCTCTAGACGGAAACGGCCCCAATTGGCTGGGACGGCCATCCTTCGTTCCATGTCTGTGTTTTTCAGTTGAGCAAAGTCTCCCCTCTCACAGCAACCTGGCCTGTCTTTGGCCTGACTTTTGCCTGTCTTGTCATTTTCTTTGCTTTTTCCTCCGCCCCGTTCCTGCACTAGCGTCATGCAGGACCAGGGTCTTAGTGCGCTTTTTTGTCGTCTTTTGTCGCTTTTTCTCAAGTATTCCCTCTTTTCACTTGTAATTTTCATGTGCTTGACTATCCAACGCCAATTCCTAATTCCTACCCTGCCTTTTTGCCTGCACCTGCAGAAACGACGGTCAACATCTTCGACAGAAAGCCACATTGACAGAATGGGAAAACGCTGTTGCAAAATTTCTCATGCCAAGATACGAGCCATTAGCAGATGGGAGATACCAGTGAGAACGACAAGATGCGAAGAACAAAGAAGAAGCTGTCTGCGACTGCGATAAGAGTCCACTGGGGACAAAAGCAAAATCTGGGGTTGAGCGCTAGCCCACATTCCCAAGGAGCACTTTTTCACCCAATCCTCCCCATTGACCATGAGTCTTGACCATACATCTCACATGTACAAGGAAGCTATCGTGAATCCTTCCCTCGTCCATCTTCCATCTTCCGCCTTCCGCCAAAGGGGCTCCGTGAGAATCTGGCCTCGGCCATGCTGGGGGCGCCCTGTTGTGAGGATGTGCAGGATCAGGAAAACGTCTTTGCTCCTCTCGCCGTCTGTCGCCTGGCTTTCTTTTTCCTCTTTTGCCAGTTTCCTGCCACTTTCTTCGGAAAACGCCACCGGCTGGGGGTTGCTTTCAACGCCCATCTTTGCTTTTTGTGTTAACTCGCCTGCCTGCCATTCTGTGCACTTGCACTTGCTGTCCCATCGCCATCTCTCCAGAATCCTTCCGGGCCTGTTGGCCTGGCCATGGCCATGCTCAAAGTCAGGGCAGGCCTTTCACTGGTCCGGCCTTTTGTTGGCCCCGGCTTTGCTTTGAGATTTTCTTTCCCCGTCTCGATGGCCACTCTGCGATGTGTGCACCAAATGGAGAAGGAAAGCAACGACAGAAGACCCTTGCACAACTATTTTCGTAGTTCGTGTCGGCCACGGCCGGATACACTGTTGGTCTGTGCCTTTTGTTCATAAAAAACGACCCCATAGCATTTTGTGTCCCCATCTCCATCTCCCTTCCCCAGTTTGAGTTTGAGTTTGCAGGAGAGAAGACGAGACGAACAGGCGCCACAAATTGCAATAGGACGGAGTATCTCCGGGTGGAGAGAGGAGACTGTCAAGACTTTCCTCAGGACGGTCAACAATATCAAGCGTGTCAAGAGTGTGTCGCTTTGGTGCTTCTGTCTCCGTCTTCCTTATCTCTCTCCCCCACTTTCCGACTTATTTCTCCCAGAAACTCGCACTACCCGTCGACACTTGCCCCAAAGCAGAACTGGGAGGCAGATTGGCGTCTTTGGCGCCATTTGGGCGGCCGCTGGGTGTTGAGGAATCCTTCCGTTGCTTCTTTTTTGCTTCTTCTCATTCCCTTTTGCTATCCCTCATTCCCAGTTGACCTTCGTCTGGGTAAAGTCCCTTGTCAGAAAAGGCCACTAAAAGCTGTTGTTCCCACTAGCAATAAGCGAACCCTAGAACCCTGAAATTGCGACGTTCCCTCGCAAATGGCAGCATGCAGTCTTCTGCAGTTCTCTGCAGGTCTTTGCTTTCTGCATTTCCTTTGACTTCCTCATTCAGACTCTGGCTGTCGAAGCTTACGATTGAAAGGGAATAGGCAAGAGTGAGACGGCTGTGGCCGTGAGATGTTCGGGCATTTTGTCATCCTGTCTTGTCGAGCAGATAGCAAAAGCAGAGACAAGAGAAGAATCTCGGTGTTCTTGGCGACACCGTGCCGTGCGGGGACATGAGTACCTCAGTCTGACTCTTCTTCTAATGGAATACGTCGTCTGTCAAATGTCAAATGTCGAATGTCGAATGTCGTAGCGGCGCAATTCCTGCTCAGCATAAACCTGCATGCACTGTAATAAATATTGCCACTATGCATTTCGCTCACCTTGTCTGACATTGACAAGAAAGGCAATAGAACGGTGGAAAGATGGAAAGATACTTGCTGTTTGTAACTCACCGAGCACACCCCGTCCTTCGGAGCAGGAAAACATGCAATGCAACTCTGTAGAGACGCAAAGCGTTTCCCAACAGTCAACCCAAAGCCAAAGCACCAAGCCCCAAACTGTTTTCTCTCTGAGAGTCTCAAACACCCCCAGCCACGCCGTCTGTTTGGTCCAATCTTTTGGGGGCCCTTGATCGTGTCACATATCGCACGGAGGGAAGGATGCAATGGCATGACAGGGGCGTGTCTTTTTGGTCTTTTCCTTTTGGCAGGCAAGACCATCAACGGCCGAGGGCGGCCGGGAGGGGGGAGTGGGCGTCCGTACCAAGAGTTCATGGGCGATGGTTATGGTTGATGGTTCGAGAAACTGAAAACTCCAGGGATCCTTCCAGAGGTCCCTCAAAGAGTGGTGAAGTTCCTGTCATCTTGGCTATTTCTCCTTGGGAAGTCCGTTCGAGATACGACGCGTAACGGTGTGGGTGGGGGCAGAATTGGTAGCCTTTGGTAGGGACAGGGTTGATTAGCTAGTCCGTGAACGGCATGGTCGCTGGAAAAGAGAGGCAAAGGTCCTGCAGACTGAAGAGACAGCCCCTGTCAGACGAATACTCCGTAATGAGGGTGAGCAGCTAACACTGTATGTGCTTCGTATGTGGTTTGTGGTTTGCGGGCTTGTTCCTGGTTCCTGGCGTCCCTGGCTTGTCTGGCTTTGGTTTGAATTTGGGACGGCCCTGTTGCAATATTAGCTTTCGCTGAGAAGCTATTTTTGCTTCTCGTTCTTCAATCCTGTTCCAGAGACCAGAAAAGGTAAGCAGAATGGACATGTTGCAATGGTGCAGAATAGGAAACGACAGAGTGACGAGAGAAATAAGAAAGAAAACGGTCAGAAATGCTGTGCAAGAGAATCCTCGCCGTCTAGCAATGGATGCACCAAATATCAAGATGATGAAAGTCAAAATGAATTGACATCCACAAGTGAGCAGATTCCCGTGTAAGTGAAATCACCTGCTGGCCGCTGCCCTGTCCTCTATGTCTCTTTGAGTTAAGATTCAGGAACAAAAATGCAAGTGGAAAAAGTAGTGACATGCTCTGAAAGTTTACCGTACATTTTCAGCAGCGGGTGGCAGTTGCAAAAAACGTCATTAGCGTCTGTTATTGGCTGCTCTTTTTCTTTTTGTGGTCTTTTCTTCTTTGCAATCTCTTTGTCACACAAAAATGTGTGTCCACGGCTGCGGGCCGCTCAGGAACAACCGGCTGGGGGATGTGTCGTAGACAACAAGGCCCGTCCAGGGCCATTCAGCCATTCCAGTGTGGGCATAGCACTTCGGAGAGTATTGGAGCTTGGCCCGACGTGGTGTGGTCTGTCTTTTGTCGTTGTCGTCGTCTTGGTTCAGTTTCCTGTCCTTCGCTTGAATGCCAATATTGGACATGTTTGTGTTTGGCGGATCCCCGAGAACAGCAAGACAAGAATAGCAATCGCCTGAGAAAACCACAGACAGTCGTGAAGATCAAACGACTTCAACCTGGTTTTCAGACAGATGGGAGAGTTGCTCTGCTGCGGCGGTCAGGACCTTTTATTGCTCACCTAGCTCCTAGCTAGAACTTGCGTTTAGTAAGGGTAAGAGGGCGGGCGTGCATAAACAAAACACAGCCTTTCGGAGGATTTACCTTTGTCCCAAAGTTGCGAGACTTCTGGTCATGCACTGCACGTTTCTTGAGGGCAGAAAATAGATCATCAGTCCTCAGATATTGCCTGGCTGTCTGGCTGTCAATCATAGGCTCACTATGAGGCATTATCTTGGGGATCTGCTGGCCCAGCTATGAATGGCGTTTGGGTGCGCCAAAAGAGCCAAAAGAGCCAAAGAGGTCCCGATAATGCTGATCTAAATAGAGCATCCGCTGGAACTCCATCCTACTCCATTTTGGCCTTTTGGCCTTTTTTTGTGCTTTGAACAAGTGGGGGTCGATCGGGCATTGGGCATTGGCTTTCTTTTGGCTCTCTACGACGTAAAAAGTCGAAGGAGCACGATGGAGCCTGCGGGTGATGTGAATCGATAATAGACAACAACGGAGGTTCCAGTCATTGATATCGTCAGAGACGTGAGAAACACAATCAGACAAATTCATCAAAAAAAAAAAATTTAATAAGATGCATGCCCGAAGAACCCGAGCAAACACGAGGGCCCAGAAAATAAAAGTCTGATTTGCGATATTGCCTGCCCGATGATGACCTTTCTCACCTTGACCTTGGAGGGAAGGCCATCGCTCTGGCCTTCTCGCCTATTTTCCGAGTTAGAAAAAAATGGCGGATCTCGCAAGCAAAAACGCCATAACAGGCAAAAGGCAGAAGACAAGGGACTGGCCACACACAGAATCCAGTCGATCACTGATCACTGGGGACAAAATCCTGCGAACCCAAGACCGTGGCGAGCATCTCTGGCTCGACTGGGTCTCTGGGTCCCTTCTGTGGTCGTTCTCACAGCAAGCGTCTCTTTTGTGTCTTATTTTTTCCTCACCAGCGTTGCTCTCGGGCCCTTGGGGTCTTGGGCGGAAAGGACGGCCAGGGCCCCGGGCAAACGATTGGGGGGGACGGCTTACCCGTAAGAGGCAAAGAGAGAGAGCACTAACAGCTCGCCAGGGCATCCTCTTCCCAAGTCTCCAGTCCATGGCTCCAGTCTGTTGCAACGATTGCACTGGGACCTGAGCAGGGGAGCTTGTCTGCTTGTCGGTGAGCTATTCCCGAATGGGTGCGCTACTCGCCAATGGACTGTTAGAGAGGATCACTGCGAACATCTTTGCTTTTCTGCCTCTGTTTCTCTTCTCGACAGGCCTTGCAACTGCAACAAAAACCTTTCTCGCCTGCAGTCCAGTGAATATCTCCCCAAGTGGGCAAAGCCCACTCTCTACCCATGCTCCGGGAGTTGGATCCGTGATAATAGGATGGGGATGATGGGACTCTGTTCGAAGCGATACAGGCGACGGGGTCGGCTACCTTGCGAGCTCGACCTTCACACGCCCTCCCCCATACCCTCGTTTGTGCATTTCTGTGGTGTTTTGTCGTCTCCATACGGAGTATTCATTGATTCCTGAGCAGAGACCGTTCGATGGACCACGGCCCCGACCACGCATCAAGGTTCCACCACCAACCTTCTTTGATGCAACAACTGCCACTCTGCCACTTCTTTTCGCATTTTTCACCTTCTTTCTCGGCCTTCTCTTCTGGACTGCCGCCATTTTTGCTCAAGCAAGATAACACTGGAATTTCTCGTGGCTAGGGTATCATTTTCTGGCAGAGAAATTTGCTGGTGCGAGGCTGGGACATTTGCAAGTTGGGACTTGAAAATTGGGAAGTGATAAGTGACAAGAACCAGGCCAGACAACAGAAGAAATAAGAAGAAAGTAAAACACGACGGTGGTTGGTGTCATCGTTGATTCTGATATCGTATTCGTGGGCACCCAGTCAAGCCAGTCTCGGTAGGAAACATGCGACTGGCCGAGCAAAGTGAGGCGAGGTGGGGTGGAGGCATCAAGCTTGTGGCGTTGGTGCTCCAAAGCTCGTATGTGGATGTTGATGCGCAAGCTTTTCAACTACATTCGCCTGTTTTTGCGTGGAAGGGTTTTGCGGCAGTGGCCTATCGCAGCCTTCCTCGCCATGTGTGGGCAGATAGGACAAGCACGTTTTTCAGTCTATTTTGCCGTCTTGTCCACCCTGGCTTCTTTTTTCCTTTACCCTAACGAAACTCACCCGGGGGCCTTTTGGGTTTTGCAAGGCGTGCTGGGCATATGCAGTGAGAGCGGGGTGCGGAGCTTCCTTCTTTTTTTGTTCTAATTGCGCGGTCTCTTTCGCCCTCTTCTTGCCCTCTTTTGCCTTCTGTACCTTGCATGGCTCCTGCAGGTGCCAACTGTAGTCGATGGTATGGGAAGGCTTGCACATGCTTTTGCCCCAGTTCGACCAGGTACGAAGGACTGCATGATAACAGAGGATGGGCCTGCAGCACTGTGGGCGGAGGTATCCAGGTCCCTGATGCTGCTGTTGGACGAGAGCACTCGTACCTTTTTTAGCTTGACTTTAGCTCCAGTGCCGACTGTTTTGTCTGCTGACTTTTTGACTTACTTCAACTTTCTGCCTCAGGACGTAAAGAGCTTGCATGAGAAACATGTTGGCGTGAAAATCGTTGGTTTTTGGTGTTGTTGGTGCCAGGCTCCTTGCTTCCTGTTTACAGTTGCCCTTTCCAGCAGGCCGGAAGCCGGCTGTGTTTCCGGGGCCGCTTTTCTTTGACTGCTGGTTGCCCAACGCATGGGAGTTTGCGTTTCGGGCCTGTCACGTTTTTTGTGCTTCAGGTTGACATGTTTGCTTTTTTCGTGCTCCGTGTGTACTTTGGTACCTTGATACCTCGATACGTTGTACTTGTGTGACATTGCTCGTTGTTTTCTGTTTTCCGTTTTCCGTTTTCCGTTTTCTGATCACCTTTTCCAACAAGAGATTGTGCGAGCGCTGATTTGAGTTAGGCCCAGAGGAGGGCAGTGTATTCGTATCCAATATGCAGAGCACCGGAACGGAATAAGGAAAACAGGAGAGAGAAAAAGAAAAAGGTAACACACACGATGGATCTTAGTGCAGTTATGCAAGTCGAGGGGACCCAGCACAAACTTGTGTACCTTTTCATGCACGCTTTGAATAACTAATGCAAGGGTGAGGGGGCTTTTTCGTATGACGCGGTCGCTCACACCACACGCGTAAAGAGGAAGGAGGAGTCTTATGTGTGGTGACCGAGAGAACAAGAGAGAAAACTCTGTTTTGTCTCTTTTTTTCGTGTGTGTGCAGTGGCTCTCAAGTGGGTTCAAGATCTTTCTGGCCAGGGATGCCATCTTCTGCCTCTGACGGTGTCAAATAGTGCGAGCCACAAGAGGCCTTTTTTTCTCTTTTTTGCTATTTGTGGTGCTTTTCGCATGATGGCTTCGATGGCGGCACCAAAGCACAAGGTGGACCTGAAAACTAGCGGGGGACGACAGCCCCTTGCTTTGATAGCGTCTATGTCCCAAGTATCTCGCAAGCTCTGACAACTCTGCCTCGGGAACAACACAGTTTCAAGATAGTGCCCTATTGGGAAGGACACAGGGTCCCAGGAAAATCAGTCAATATCAGGCCCTTCTATGACCTTTGGAAACAGTGCTTTTGCTCGTGGATTCGCTCGGCACAAAACAACGAAGAAGCCCAAGATCTGACGGGATCTCGGGCACTCCAAGGCCGTCGAAGCAATGTCAAGGGCTCGTCGTTTCAAGGACTTCTTTGCCTCCGCCGTCCGGAGTGTGACAGGCGAATCAAGCAGATGAACAAACAGAGGAGCAGAACAAAATGTCTCTCTTCGTTTCAGTGCAACCTTACAGTCCGGCTGGGCTCCGTAGTGCCCGCGGTGATGTGCCTAGGCCAGCCGATCCAGGCATAGACGGAACAAGTCTGGCTCAATGGCAGTCTCAGTGGCGGGCTCGTATCTGGACTGTGTATCTCACTTGCCTCCTCTTCTTGTCCCTCTTTTTGGCGGCCTTGTCGCAGCCTCTGAGAGGAGACCTCCCCCGTATTTCTGCGGGTTTGAGTGGATTGCAGTGAGAAAAGTCCCAGAAGTCGCAAGTCGAGCCCACAGCTGTGGGCAGGTGTGGAATGTGGTGGACAGGTGCGCTAGTGCTGTTCTTTTCCTGGTTTTCTCAAACTCCACCGTTCTGAAAAGACCAAAAGTGTGGTGACAAGTGAAAAGAACAGTCCGCTAGTCCAGAACTAGCCAGGCGGGCTCCATCCCAGTGAAACACTCACGAGGGGATCTCTTTTCTGTGGCTTTTTGTGCTTTTGCTACTGTGTACTCCGTACTTTGTGACGCTAGCTACAGAAGAGACGAGCTGCGAGCAACTACCGCTGTCGGGAACGAAAGGAGGAAGAGGGCTAGTCGTATATTGACATGTCGTTTTCGAAGGGGTATCGTTTGTATCTTGGACAGTGGTTGGATGTACCTCCGTACGGAGTACGACATACTTCAATGGAGTATCTCAGTTACGAGCAACGCACATGCAGGCTGATACCCTCCAAAGAGGCATAGAAACTTCTCGTATGTGGACTACGCGGCCCCTCCGTCAGTCCGTATGTTCTTGAGTTTTCAAAAAGACGGGGGTTGCATCCAACGCGAGGGAGGCACGGGCGAGACACGGAGGAAGGCGAAACGAGCAAAAGGAAGCAGCAGAAGCAGCAAAAACGGCAAAAGCAAAGGAGAAAAAAAAGCAACGAAAAAAGTCAAGGCCAAGACATGCCAAAAGCAAAGGAATAAAACTTACGGAGTACTTTGTCTCTTCGTACACTCACGGTAAGCGGGGTTCGACCAGTAAGGTATTGGTCAGAAGTCACTTTCTGATATCGCCTTCTTTTGTCGACATCTAGATACGTTGTACTGGGCCGTGATGGCGAGACACGAGGCCCCAGGTTGGTCGGCGAAGGTTTGCTGATCGTTGCCTCTACAAAATCGGTACTCCGTGCGTCCTTTCAGTCGAGCATCTGGCAAATGGGAAGCAAAGGATGCGAAGAGCCAGATGCAACAGGGATTTCAATTTTCAATATTGGGGAACCAGGCGAACGAGAGAGGGCTGGATGGACTGGATGGATTTGAATGGAGCTGGATGGAGCAACAAATGGAAAATGGAGAACGGAGAATGGGGAATGGAGAATGCAAAATAGTGGTGGCGGCGGGCGAAAGAGACCGAAGCGAGCTGGAGAGGAACAGAGTTGGGAGAATGTTTGTTTTTGTGTTGTCCAATGGCAGTGGCAGATGGCAGTCTTGACAGATCACTTCGTTTCCATCTTATCATTTTGGGTCGGTTTGTGGACTGTGGTTTGCTCCTTCCTTGGGACGCTCACTCTATCTGATGCTTCCCTCTTTGCATCTTTTCCTTCCTTCCCTGCCGTAGATGCTAGGCTACTCTTTCCCTACATGGGGATGCATCGTGGAGGGGAGGCAAGAGCAGGAACAACAGGACATCGAAAGAGAAAGAGCAAACAGCCGAGACAATCTGCTCGGTGGCCAGGCGGGCAGACGATCCGTTTTGGGAAGGAACGAAGGCATCGGAACACCACCCAACACCACCCAACACGCTCACCACAGGAAACAGCACTAGTGGGGAAAGCGCGCGCAAAAGGTAAGTGCGGGCCGCTTTTCTTCTTGGTTGTCTTTTAGCTGTTGATAACCCCTCGTAGGCCAAAAAAGGAAGGCTCGAAACGTATGTGCCTCACAGAGACGTCCAGAAGCAAGCGGATAATATGGGCAAGAGCGAAAGAGGTGGCAACGCCGATGGATAGAAAGCGGGTGTATATTAAAAAAAAACGAAAGAGAGAACATCCCTCAAATGGAAGGTTTGATGGAAGACATGTGGAAGGCACGATCCCGTCGATACTTCCGCGTGTGTCGTGTGATCGTTCTCCAGCCAAAGAGAAATTCGCCGAAAGGGCCACTCGCCTTGGTCGTCTACATTTGCATCATCTATTTCAATCAAGGTGTTTGGCCTGGACGGTGCCTGTTTTGTCTTAATTGTTCGAATGACTATGATTGTCTACGGCTGGCACATTGTTTCTATCAGCGAGACATGCACATGCGAATCCACGACATTGCGAGTCGACAAACAATTTCGCCGCTTCATCTCTCTCGTCTCTCTCGTCTAAACATCCAAAATGCGATTTCACATTCAGATATTGTCGAGCCGTCAGCGTTCTGTGTGGGTGTCGCCGCGTTTCAGATTTTGGATTTACCGCCGTCCGATTCAATGTCTAGAAGACTAAACGTCGTCTGGCGCCCGTCAGTCGCTGCGCTTCGGACCCTCCCACACCACCTTTTCGTCTTTATCTTTTTTGTGTGTGCCTCGTTGACTTTTGCCCCAGCAAATCCAGCCAGTCAGAGGCCAGAGTGCAAGAGACGGCCCGGATTGGCCAGAACCCAGCCCACCAGCAGCATCCAACCAAAAAGAGCAAAGAGCAAAGACAGGCCGGAGCGCTGCCGCCACTGGCTCAAAGCGCGCGCTCTGTCCCGGCGGTCTTTGTCTTTTGGTGTGCCTGTCTTTGATCAATGTTCTTTTGGTCTTCGAATGAGAGGCCAGCATCGAGAGAGGGCCGGTAGTAGCAATGCATGGGTGAAAGAGCTTGCATACACATGACACGACCCTCTCTCTTTCTCTGCATTTTTCTGGTCTTTCTTTCTTTCCCCGCGCGGCTTCTGGCGTCGTATGCGTGATGCGTGATGCAGCAAGGTCAATGCTCACCTTCATTCTGCCCATTGTTTTTGGTCTTGTTCTTTTTTTATTTTGTCCACCCGCCACGATCTGACGGGCGCACGCACGCATCGTACGAATCCGCTACGGCCTGCATGACGGGCGTGACGCGAGGTAGAGGCGACAAAATCGAGAGACAGAGACACAAAATTCACGAGAAACATATGAGTCTACACAGAAGCATGTTCTCCATGTGTATTGGTCCAAGCAGACTCGATGGGACGGCTGAAAAGTGAAAAAGGCGGGCAGCCTTCGGACGAGACAATGGCAAGAATAGCATCTCGCATCTTCCGTTGGTTGGCTTGGTCGGCGGTGGCCTTCCCAAGTTTTTTCGGTTCTTGTTTGTTTCTTGTTCGTTGTCACGAATATTGATTGCACAGCACAGGGAGATTATTGCGTCGTGCGTCGTTGCATATCACTGCATTTCACGTCGGACGGTACCTGAGTAGTGTGTCTGGGGCCCTGGCAAGACTTGTTACTAAAGTTGTCGTCTGCTGTGCAAGGCCACCCTGCATAGAGGCCAATTTTATGCCAGGGCTTTTGTGCCACCAAAAAAGTCTGGTTCATCTGGGCTGTGCATGTTTCCAATGATTTTCCTCGGAACACTCGAGCGGTGGATAAAGGGTTCGAGACCAAGTCCAGTGACTGGAGAACCCCACAGAGTCCTATCCTGGTTTCAACTCACTTATTTCATAGTCGGGAAACGTCACCACTACAGCCGGCACAGGGCATAAAATGAGTTACTGGCAGGATTGGGCTTGGAGACTTTGCAACACAGGGTCGACCCGGGTTTCTGCCACTTTCGTCTATGCTATAGCCATAAGTTACGACGCATCTTACATACCAATAGCAGGGGAGATCTTATGATCGGTTTTGTATCCAAATATCGACGATAGGGCGCGGCTGTTGCGGCGTCAGCAATTAACGCACTCAGTGTGGTTGTGAACGCCTTTGCCCTTGCTTGGCTGGGAGAGTTGTGGAAAGCGAAGATCAATCTTATTTGCCGTGATGTGTGGGCGATTTTTTATGGCGGTTGTATTTTATTTTCATTGTTTGATTTATTTTGTATTTATCTCGTTGCTTTAACTCTTAATTTATTTCGTTGCCGTATTGTTGAATTATTTTATTTTAATATATATCTCAGTTGAAAATATTCCTGATATTATTTTCCTTGCTCAACTGATACCCTTTTCCACACGACGAGCTAACAATGTTCCTTGGTCTCTAGATTCAGAAGTGATTCTAGTTTTCCTCTTTTTTGGGCGTTTCGCTCATCACAGATCGACAACGCACAGGGTTGTGAACTAAGAGGTGATACCGTACGGCGTCAACCCGCGAGAAGAAATAAAATATTAAAACAAAATAATAAAATAAAGATATAACAAATTGTAGAAAACCACAAACTACAAAACCAACTTTTGTCTCAATACCCCTCCCCTTCTCGACGCCGTCATACCCGCCGCCCTCTTTCACCTCCTCACGCCCCTCCTTTTGGTCGTTCAACTCCGCCTCTGTTGAAAGGAAGGCATTTCTTTGTTTCTGTTTCTAAATCTTGGGTAAAAGGGCCGGTTCTGAAAAGGAAAAACGCCGGCGGCCGACCAGTCGATGACAACGGCCGGTGCCTGAGCCGTTATTATGCATGTTGGACCTTGACTAGCAATACAATGACGTCCAACTGCAGTACTCGCAAGCTAAAGTGGCTTTGTTGGAAACCAACCGAAAAACGAGAAGCCAAAATAACTAAGAATCTGGAGAGACCTAAAGAAATCAGAAAAGGCCCCTCGTTGCAACACACTATCTTGATTTGACGATTTACTTTTTCTTTCGTCTTTCATCTTCACTGTCTGCATAGCGGCATTTTGCAGAATTCTGTTTTCCTGCTGCCTTGCAGTTCTGTCGTATTGACTGGCTGTATTTGCAGGTTTATGTGATGGCACGATGTACCTCACCTGAATCTGAATGGCCACTATTTTCTCATTGGCCGATGCATTTCTGTCAGTTTGCCAGTTGAGCCAGTTTTGTTTCCTCTTCTCAGGCACGGCCCTGCAACTGGCCAGTGCCGCACCAGCTGTGACTTGAGTGGCTTGAGGTGACTTGGTGACAAGAAAAAGAAGATGCGCCCGATCCTGGCCTATCACAAAGCGGCGTCTCTGCCCGTCCGATGAGAAACTATCACAGGATCACAACACACACTTTTCACAGGCAAGACAAACCAAAACACAGAAAAAAGCTCGAGGGCTTGTTCTCGCATTCGGTTTGTCGCTTTTGTTGACTGAAGTCCGTCACCCGCCGCATCTCACTCGTTATCACCATTTTTTCCCTCTCTTTTTTGTTTTCATTTTATTTTTACTTTTCACATTTGCTCATCTGTATTCCACGCGCGTGTTCGTGGAATCCTTTTATCTTTTGCGTGGGAGGGGTGGCGGGTGAGATACGCAGATACGAGGTTTGTGGCCACCATTTTCGTTTCCCCATTTTCTATTTTCTGATGCCCGGATTCTTTGTGTGTCAATGTTTTAGCGCAACGGAACGAGCCACTGCCCTTTTCTTTCGTTTCTTTCGTCGTCTTCTTTTTCTCACTTTGCCCACCTGTCTGGCCAGACAGTCCAATCGTCCCAGCCCAACGCAACCTTGCGTCTTGGTTTGCAGACCGTCGGCGCTAGCTCTGCACGCAGGCTGTGAGCAAACGCCAGAAAGCAAGAAAGTAAGAAAGCAAGAAATCAAGAAAGAAGGAAAGTTGGTTGTAAACCAACGAAGCGAAAAGCCATAAAATCACTCGTATATGGATGCAAAGTAGGATGCCGCCTTTTCCCCAGGAAGTGGCAGGAGCAACCAAAGCGATCGCGATGCAGTAGCAAGAGCAGAAAAAAGAGAAAGCGACAGAACGGAAGCAAGGCAAAGCTCCTACAGATGCAAGATGAACGCAGGTAAGAGCAAAAGAAGGAACGCGGGAGTCGATACTGCCCTCTGATTCGCACGGAGCACACGAGAAACAGTCAAAATGCCCACAATGTGCCTGCAGGTCCAGCAGGACAGGGGGCCGCTTTGGCAGGAGAAGACCGCATATGCACGCTTGGTAGCGAACAGAGAGCGAAAAATCGAGAAAAAAAATATCAGAAAAAAGAGACCAAAAGAAAACCTCGCCTGGATGCTGCATGTCGCGCTCGTCCGCGTCAAAACGCCTGGGTCTGCATTTTCAATTTTTTAATTCGATTTTCAGCGTGGCACAACTCGGAAGGACGAGATCACAGGAAAGCACACAAGGACACGAAAAAGAATGGACGAAGGGCACGAAAGACGAAAAGATGCACGAGCACAAGCCCATCGGGCGCCGTCTGTCGCACGGTGGCTCTTTTGGCTCATTCTGGCTTTTTCTCTGACCGTCTTAATGGTCTTTTGACTGCTCTAGAAAGACGCCACTTTTTGGCTTTTTGGCTTTTTGGCTTTTTGGCTTTTTGGCTTTTTTGCACAGGGCACTTCGTTTACAGAACAAGAAAGACCGGCAAGCACGCCAGCGTTCAATAGAACAGATCGGCCAGTCAAAGCGGCCACAAAAAAAAACCCAAAAACGGCTGCCACCAGAACTCCACGAGAAGGCCACAAAACAGGCCCAGGAACCAAGGCATCAACGGTGTTTTGTCATTCTTTTTGGTGCTTTTTTTGCTCTGCTTTTCGTCTGTCGTCATTCTCGCCCTTGGGCATTCCTCCTTCCTCCCAGGGTCTTTAGGTCTTCCTTAGGACTGCAGTATCCCTCGCAGGCGTTTGAGAGAAAAAAAGACAACCCGAGGAAACAACTAAAAGTCTGCCTGCTCACACCTGCTGAATGCGATGCATGATTCTGGGGCGCACCTGCCGTATGCATGCACTGGCTTCTTCCCCGCGCTGCCCTTGTCCTGGTATTAGGATGCCTCTTTCCCTCTCGCCACGTCCGAGATAAGTGTCCGTTGTTTGTTACAGGGCAGGCTCGCTGTACATTAATGCCACCGACACCAGCGACCAGCACACCAGCCAATAGGGCCGTCGGGCAGCGGGCTCCATGTCCCGAATTAGAAAATGACGATACGGGAGGCAACTAAAACTCCTAAAAAGAGATGAAAACGCACCAAAATGCACACTAACAAAAGCAGACCCAGACACGCAAGACACGCCAAACACGCCAAAAAGTTGAGCGACAAGACCAATTGTCCGCTGTGGCAGGAACGAGGAACGTCTCTCCTAATGGTGCGCGGCGTTGGTGCTAGCGCGGCCCTGGGCTAAAACGCTAAAACCTGTGCTGCGCCTTCTTCTGTCTCCCACACCATCCTGCAGATGGAGTCCTCTGAATGCACATTGACGCACATCCAAGAAGAGAAAAAGAGAGGTAAAAAAAGAAGATACGAACACTTTGCAGTAGCACTGGGAATCCGGGCGCGTCGCACTCATGTATCCGTACGGGGAATACCGTTGTATGGATCATCACGAGAAAATTCTTTTTTGATCGTTCCTGCCTCTTTTTACTTGCTTCTGTCTTTTTCGCCCCAAACACGATAGCAGGGAAAGAGCAGAAAACAGAAAAAGAGGCGAGGAAAGAACGGACATCGAGCAGGGGGCCTGTGCATGGGAGGCAGTTGAAGGACGCTCTTGGGTGGCTCACCGTTGTGGTCTGCTCTTTCCCTATGAAGGCCACGGTGGGGAGACATCACAGAAGGAAAGACCAGACAACCAGAACAGAAGCCAAAAGACCGAAAAGAACAGAACAGGGAGGGGCGTCCGCTTCTTTTCCTGCCCTCTGCTGTTTCCTTCCACCACCTGTTATCTGCACGCCCTCTTTCGTTACTTCCCCTGACTATTCTTCTTTTGGTGCTCTTCTCTGTTCTCTGTCCTCTGTGTGCTCCATCCCACCCCGGTCGCAGGCCCTCTCTCTTTCTCACTGCGAGAATACTCTCACGCCCCCCCACTGCCCCATGTCAGCTTTTCCTCTCTCTTCTCTGGTGAGACATGGGTGCTTGGTTGGAGGAGAGAAGGGGAGGGAGGGTGGGTTTTTTACTGGGCGGGGGGGAGGGGGGGGGTTCTGCCCGTTGAGAAGAGCATCCACGCACGCCCCCCAGACCCAGTCCAACCCACCCACAGCGGTGGTGTGCGCTGTGGGTCCCCAACCGTCCTCGTTTCTGGCCTCGCACCTTCTGCTTGTCTCTTGTCTCTCTGGGTCGGCCCCACTCTTTTGCCTATCAATGTATCCATGTTCACTGTTGTCCACTGTCCATGGTCTCGTTTTTGCCTTTCGTTGATCGCAAGGAAAGAGGTGTGGGAGGGACGACCGACGAGAGAGAAGGTGCGACTGGGGAGTGTGTGTGGTTCCTCTCTCTGTGGTCTGGTCACTTTTTTCCCTTTTTACTTGTCCACTCTTTTAAATCGTTTATTCTGGGTGTCGTTCGCAAGTGGTATTCTGGTATCCTCTTGTAGTATTCTCTCTTGTCTCTCACGCAAGCACTCAAGACTACTTATCCTCGTGCTTCCCCCGTCCTCTTCTCAAGCCTCCATCCGACCCTCGTCTTCTTTTCCCTCACCTTCCTTATCACGGAACTTCATCCTACTTCTTCGTGTTTTTGTTCTCGTGCTGTGTTCCTACCTGTTTTATTATCTTCTTCTTCTTCTCGCCCCAGCTTCCTTCCCTCTTTTGGATATCTCGAACTATTTTTTGGAACTCGTTCCTGCCCTTCTTTATACATATCACTTGCTGCTCCTGCCTCTTTCGCTCCTCGCTTTATCTGCTCTTTCCCTGCATCGTCATATATATACTCTTGCTCCTTCCCTTCTTCCTGTGTATATCTACTACTATCCTTACCAACGGAAAGAGCGACTGATCTCTCGACGAGCATCGTGCCTGCCCTACGCCAATGTACAACATCCTTCCAGCATCTTCGTGATTCCCACCCCAGACAGAGTTTCTTCTTCGCCTGATCAAGACCTGCCGTCCACTCCTTATCGACATACTTCGAGACGCCTCATTTTCGCAACATCTACACGCACAGCTCAGCACGACCCACCATCTTTTGGCCGCCGCCTGTATACTACTACTTTATCTCCAAAAACAACCATCCACCGACTTCACTTCGTCCAATATACTTTAATATTTAAAAACAACAATCCGGAACTTTTTTTTGGTGAGCATTATTGCCTCCTTTGCCTCGAATTTTTGGCATCCACAAAGGTCGTCCATCTAACAGCGCCCAGACAAAAAATTTCACAATGGAATCCGTCATGACCAACCCCATGGCCCCGGCAGCCTACTACTTCTACAACCCCGAGCAGACCGACGCTCGCCGCCACTTTGTGCCCCAACAGATGCAACAGCCACCCCAGCAGCCTGCCTACTACTACATGATGCCCGCGACGCCCACATACTCGCGGCCCGGCTCGTCGTCATCGCAGCACCCGCAACCCCAACCCGTGCTCATGTCACACCCCCAACCGCTCAAGTCGTTCCCCCATAGCACGGCCGCGCCCGCGCCCTTCCCGGCCGCTGCCTACATTGTCGGCAGCAACGCCCGCCGGTCGGTGGCCGGCGTCAACGCCAACGGCAAGCCCACGATCATGCTGGAGACGGACTTTGTCCCCTCGACGCCGCCTCTGTCCTCGACGGCCTCGAGCGCCATTGGCAGCCCGAGCGCCTGCGACATGCTGGCCACGCCCCTGAACCCCATGTTTTCTGGTCTGGACAGCTTCGAGGCCACCAAGGATGCCGCTGCCACTGCTGTCGACGTCGCTGCTGAGCAGTTCAATGCCGCTGCCTGGTCCAACTGCGCATCGCCGCCCTTCACACCTGGTAAGTGTTCTGCTATTGATTGGATTGTGCATTGAGTATTGAGTGCTTGAATTGGCGTTTTGCATTGTGTGCGCGGTTTTGGGTTGGGACGAACGGGCTTAGGCTCTTATCGGCGATAAGCGGGGCGAATTGGGAGCTCACCTGTGTTTTCGGTGGCCCTTTCCCCCTTACCTTCCCAGAGCTGCATTTTTTAGGCTCTTTGGCGCCAAAACCTGCCCCCCTATTTCGGTCAAAACAAAGCAAACAACACAAGCTCCAATTCTCCTCACTCATCTTTTTCTTCTCATCATCCATTTCTAACTTTGCGCGACAGTTTTCATCCAGGCTCAGTCACAATCCGCCAAGGGCCTTGCTCCCACTAGCGGTGTTGCCACTCCCTTGACCACCGACCTGCTCTCGGTCTCGGCCTGCCCTTCGCTCTCTCCTTCGCCTTCGCCCTACGCTCGTTCGGTCGCGTCGGAGCAGGACAACGACTTCTGCGACCCCCGCAACCTGACTGTCAGCGGCAGCGAGGGCAGCCTGTCGCCCACTTTCTCGGCCATCCAGTCGGCTCCCAGCCCGGTCGCTGACGACGACGACTTCAACCTGAAGACCGAGGTGACCCCCGCTCCTTCGGTTGTCTCGCCCGCTCCCGTTGCTGCTGACTTTGTCACGAGCAACCTGTCTGTTCTTGAGGAGTTCCCCGACCTCGAGTCTGACGAGGACTTTGTCAACACGCTGGTCAACCTCGGCAACGAGTTCTCGTCTGCCTCCAGCATTGCCTCTGCTGACCTGAGCCTGCGCTCGCGCGCCAGCTCGTCCGTCACCGCCCACTCGGAGATTGAGTTCTTCGAGTCCTGGGAGACGTCCTACGAGAGCGCCGACTCGCACCCCAGTAAGCGCCAGCGCACCTCGTCTGCCAGCTTCGTCGCCATGTCCACCGTTCCCGAGTCGGACGCCGAGGCATCTGCTGCCTCTGAGAACACCGAAACTGCCGCTGCCACCGAGGCTGCTCCCAGCACTGATGCCCCCTCGACCGAGACCGCCGCTGTCTCTGGCGAGTCGGCCACCCCCGAGGAGGAGGAGAGTACCGAGGGCGTCACCGCTCCCGTGCCCACCAACCGCCGCGGCCGCAAGCAGTCTCTGACCGAGGACCCGTCCAAGATCTTCGCGTGCGACCTGTGCAACCGCCGTTTCCGTCGCCAGGAGCACCTCAAGCGCCACTACCGCTCGCTGCACACGCACGACAAGCCTTTCAACTGCCATGAGTGCGGTAAGAAGTTCTCGCGCTCGGACAACCTGGCCCAGCATGCCCGCACCCACGGTGCTGGTGCCATGGTGATGAACGTCTTTGACGAGGCCGACATGGTCGCTGCCGTCGCTGGTGGCTACATGCCGCACATGATGTACCCTGGCCACCCGGCTATGGGCGGCGACGACTACTCTGGCATGGGCCGCGTCCTGTTCCAGGTTGCCTCTGAGATCCCCGGCAGTGCGAGCGAGCACTCGTCGGACGACAGCGACAACCAGAAGAAGAAGCGGAAGCGGATGGACTAAGTGTGTTCTGTCATACTTTATCTTGCATCTGTTTTTCGTTTTCTTTCTTTTGCAATGTTACCCCCTCAAATCAGAAAGATTTCTTGGATCTTTCTGTTATGCCCCGACACGACTTTCACGACGCACATTCTTCTTTCAGGCCTACCCCGCTAGCTCTTTTATGCGGATCGGTCTCCCTAGGGTTGGCAACTGCGGTGTTTCTGAGGCACAGTGTTTGCCCTTCTGCGTTGCTTTTGTTTGCTTTTGTTTGCATGCACAAACCACACGCACATAACATTACACTTACGGGACATACACATGGTCAGACACATCATTTTCGCAGGAAACAGAAAAAAAAAGTCTTTTGTTCAAATTCGATTCTCCCTCACACTCTTCAACCAGACACATTTTTTTACCCTTCATTGTACCACCACACAAACTACTTTTTACCCCTTATTTTTATTTCGCTCTGTTGCAAAGACTTTTATCTCATTTTCAAAGCTTGTTCCTCTCATTTTTGCCATCTCACCTTGCCTTTGTTTTGTGTCATTGTCTCTGTTACGTTTTGCGTTTTACTATTCTCTCTGTCTTTTACATTATCCTTTACGATTGTGTTTTTTATATTATATTTTCTCCTCGTTTCTTCCGTCAAAAGAAGAAAGAGGAAAATCTGTTTATTAGGATGACCAACATTTGAAAAAATCGGAGATGAGGAGTTTTCTTGATGCCTTTTACTTGTTCCTTATTCCACCTTAAAGTGCGTGCCAAGTGACAGTACAAGCCTACAATGACCTTTGTAGGCTGTGATCCCAAGTGAGAGAGACAAGGTGGGTGTGAATAGGGAAGTGGATGCGTCGCGTTGTGGAGGGAGCAGATCCTTTTACTCTTTTACTCTTTTTGTCTTTTATCAATTCTCTTCTTGTCTTTCGTTTGTCTCCGTTTTCTTTTTCTTTTTCTTTTCCCAGAGCCGACCTTTTTCACTTCTTGTTGACTTTATTTTTTTCCTCTTTCGTGTCTCAAGAGAGGGAAACGAGAAAAGAGCTTGGCCATCAGCCCGATGACCGGATGCTTGTCCCGGCAATGTGAGAGCATAACGACCACCCCTCTTGTCTTGTCTTCTTTTTCCTCTTGCTTCTTTTCCTGTTTCTCTTCTTCTCTCCCTCGTTTTTTAGTTCCCCCACTTTACTTTATCACCTTTCTTTTCTTTCACTCTCTTTCCTATGTCTCTTGTTTTATTTGTCACTTTCATCGTCTTGTTCACTTCTTATCGCTCTCTTTCCCAAGCTCTTGAGCTCTCTTCCTGTTTTCTTCTGTCTCTCGTCTGGACGTCTCGATCCTTTATCTTTTACGAAATACGGTGTGTGCTGGTTCACAATATCGCTTGACGTTTGAGAGTGGCAAAACAAAACCTGCTCCATAAAGGAAAGGAAAGAGACATATCCAGACACTACCCAACAAATGTTCGTCACAACCTAGCTTAGCCAAATCGATTGCCAAACAACAAAATGTTCAAGCCTCTTATCTCTCAATGCACAGTGACAATAGTGTATGACTCTTACAGAAGCCAGTATTACTCTACTACTCCGTACGGTACTGTAGCTAACAGTCATGTCAAAGACGAATGGATGGGACCAGATTACACAGTATTAAAGTGGACAATGACGGCGTATGGGTATGCCCGCCACTAAGATTGGCTTGAATTGCAGCCCCATAGTGGCCAACGGCCCCGAGTCTTCGGTGCTGGGTTCCCGTGAAAAGAAAGGTCCTCCTTCCAACAAACTTCATCGTCTTCTTTCGTTTCGCATAACCGACAGGATGGAGTCCAGCAGAGACGAGGAAAAGCGAGAGATTTTGAGCGGCGCCGAGTGCATGATCTGGATGGAGCCCCAAGAGAGATGAGCCCTGGAAAGTGGAAGCGAAATCTTGTTCCTGGAAAAGTAAAAAGTGCGGGTGGACCCTGAAATCTGAAATGAGCATTTTAGCTTCGGGTCGGGAAGAGACAGGGAAGAGAAAGAGGAAAGAGCAAAAGATAAAAGCGGGCCAGAACACTGAAAGAGAGATGAGAGATTGTGCAAAATATGTGTATGTCCAATGCAAAGAAGTGAAGAGAGGAAAGGGAAAGAGGGCGTGTGGATATGACGTCTGTTCTTTGTCTCTTTCGTCTTTTCTCTTCTTTTGTTTTCTTCTTCTCTGCCCCGTACAAATCTCCGTTCTGGGGCGACAAGCAAAAGGTTTCAGTCGGTTGACTTTTCACGTTTATCTTTACAAGGAAAGGAACCGCCCGCGGGACGGCTTCCCCGGGTACGCGGGTGGGCACGAGCGAGAGAAAGAAGACAGAAAGACAAAAAAACTGGGCCAAAAGGCGGGAAAGAGAAAGAGTTGTTAATAACATGGGAGGGCGTGTATCGGAGGCGTTTGTGGAGGTGGGTGTGGACTCAATTAGAGGCTCATCTTAAAATAAATGGAAGAGAGAAAAAGAGGAGACAAGGGACGAGACAGAGAGAGAAGAACCGGGACAGAAAAAGAAAGCAAAAGGAAAAAGAGAGGGAAAAGAAAAAGGGAAATGAAAAATAAAAGAAAAGCAAAAGAAAAGACAGTGGCAAAACAGTGACAAAACAGTGTCAAAACACACAAAAAGCCAAGCCAGAGGACGAAAAGACGTTAACGGAAGACGTTGACGGGCGCAGGGAGACACACCCGTTGGGACACAATGGCTGTTGACAGAAAAGACGGGGCAGAACTGGCAATTTCCCTAATTTTCTTTTTGACTTTGCTTTCTTTTTCGTCGTCTTCGCCTTTCATAAAGTGATTTTGCATATGCTATTTATCCCACTCCCCTAAATTACACCGAAACACAAATGCGAAGAAGCGTGCCGGACGAGGACCAGTGGATTAATGAAAGGGTGGAAATACGATAGTCGGTATCGAGAATAATACATGTATGGAGTACAAATACTTGTTGACCTCCGTGATAACGGGGGCGAGAAATGAAGAATAAAACACACAGTCGTCCACAAAACAAGATCCGCTGAGCACCACACTATTTCAAGACGAACCATGGACCGTCCACGTCTGACGGAAAATTATTACGTTGTATCTAGGACGGGCCCTGGCCTGATCTGGCCTGACCAAGATGGAGATGAAAATGGAGAGAGCCGTTGGTCTGACTGGGTTTGGCCCTGCCGGGCCTTCTCTGGTATTTTAGAGATTGATTGTTTCTTCTAGAAGACAGGAAACCCTCTGCAATCTGAGGTAAAGTGTGGCAGAGTGTGGTCGAATATGGCCTCGCAATTTATCCAATATTACCACCTGGTAAGGGAAGCAATAATACCCATCGGAGTATTTCTCTTGCGACGTAATAATAACGAGAATATGCTCCATGCTTGTCTATTTCCTCCCGTGTCAATATTGATGAGAACGGAGTGCTCCGTACTTATTAAGTTATTATCCCACATGTATGCAAGCACGGTCTCTCGGCCGGGCGACCGAGCCGTCTTTAAAAAGATGAGATGAAAATAAACGCCCTGAAATGAAATAAAATAGACACAAAAAGACCGAGGACAGAAGAGGCGAGGATGTCGTAAGAATGGCTGTAATTTTGGTCTTTTCGTTTTTGAAAGGATTTCAGATTTTAAACGGGACAGACACGGACAGACAACGCTGTACCTGCATATTCGTGCAGATTGCAAGGTCTACTGTCTGCAAGGTGCGAGAAGGATTGTCTGGGGATGCCAAAGGAAGAAGGCAACTCGAGGCGGCATGACGAGGTGAGTGCATCTTGCAAGACGGAATGAAAGTCAGAAATATCTGCAAGGAAACAACTTAACCGAGAGACATGGGCAGAAGAAAGCATCCATGGCTTGATAAGTTGATGCAGGTACGCGAGACGTGGCCAAAGGTGAGAAACACGAGGTGAGCAAGTGGCAGATCAAGGAAGTGAAGGTATTTGGGAATGTTAAACATCGTTGAACATCTTCACCGCACTTCTCATCCTTACCAGATCATCTTCACTTCGTTGTCCGTCTCCGTCTCTTCTCTCCTTTCTTCACCGCCATGTAGGCAAATTGACATCTTCTGAAAACATTGTCGACACTGACTGACTCTTTTGTCTTTTTCCTCCGATGCTGTTCGAGATTGAGTGTTTGGTGATGATTCTTCAGCCAATCTCTGTCCTCGACGCAAGGCTCCCTCTTTCCTCTCTCGTCCTCTGTGAGAGGGTGTCCTGCAGTGCGCCGTGACCGGGGCACACAAGACAGGCACAGTGCTTCTGTGTTCCGTTCAGAGTCCTGTCCTGTGCGTCGTCGAGGCCATATTCGTCTTCATACTCGTCTTCGTCTTCCTCTTTCTTTGTGCAACCCATCCCCAAAGTGTCTATTTTTGCTTCCCGCCGCCCTTTCGGAAGCCCACGTTCCCATGAGCTATTCTCTCACTGGAGCCCCTCAGTGGTCCGTCCTTCTGTTGTTCCTGTCGTCCCTCACCGTCAAGTTCAATAGAACGGCTAAATGCATTCAACGTCGCACAAACACGCCGTCAGGCACACTTTTGCCTTTCGCCTTTCTAGAGTACGTCGTACTTTTCCGTTGTAGTCGTACCCCCGTGCAGTAGATCGCCATCCAGATGTCTCTCCACACAAGACAGGAAATAAAACATGCAAAACGTTGTAGACACGGAGACACCGCAGAAGACAAAAGACAAAGACACGATGGGTAGCAGAAACACGCTTTTCGTGTCATGGAAGAAGGGAAGACGACAAATAAAAGGCCATTCAACGACAGCTTGCCTCTTGATTCGACACCGAACCCGGCCACACCGTCTGTTCTCCGATCCGCCTCTTCCCTTCTTCACATGTTTTCCTGTTTTCCTGTTGTCTTCCGTCGAGGGAACATCAATATTGGAAATGGCGGTTGGCTGTGTAACACGAGAGAAAGGACTAGAAAAGGCAGAGAGAAGGATGACAGGCGGTGCATGTTGTCATTTCGGATGATCTGTGCGTTCGGTGGTGTGTTGTTTAATAGTTGTCTTGTTGTCGTTGGCGTTGGAAGTTGTTGGATGTTGATGTTGATGTCAAGACGCAAGTCTGTTGGCTGCAGCTGTTCCGCTGTTGGAAGCCTGGAGTTGCCTTTTCCAGCGATACAGGCCTGGCCAACTGCGGGCCAGTGCGCTAGCAAATTAGCGCTAAAAATCACAGCATGGAGCCAACACCAACAACTGTCAGCCTCGCCAACCCACCAACTGCCCCACCTTTAGAGAGGGACCAACAGTGACGTGAAAGCGCGAAAGGCTGAGGCCGAAAAAAAGTCATGATATTGACTTAGTGTGCAAATTTTGGTGCAACAACCACCACGAATCACCAGACACAGATCGCCGATCACGATTCATATTCACAGGTCAGATCACACGTTAAACCAATACGGAAGGAACAAAAGAAGGCCAAGGAGAAAGAATACGAGACGGAAACAGCAAACAACCGAAATTGAGCAATCCCAGAAGACCAAAACGGGAAAGAAGCACCAACATCGTGTACATCGGAGAAACAAACAGGAGCGAGAGGAGGGGAAGGAACACGAGGCCGAGAAACAGGAAAACAGGAAGGCACGATCGTGTACACCCCATTTTCAGTGGCTGAACTGAACTCGACTCAACGCATCTCGCCCAATCTCGCCCAATCTCGCCCATCTCACTCATCACAACGAAATCGACGAAAAGGAGGGGCGTGTGGTCCACACACCGCCCACGATGGCCTCGCTCAACGTCATTGCCCTCATCTCGGGCGGCAAAGACAGCTTCTTCAGTTTGCTGCACTGCATGGCCCACGGCCATCGCGTTGTGGCATTGGCCAATCTCTATCCGGCGGCGAGGAGTGACACCGACACCGACGCCGACGCCGACGAAGAAGACCTCAACAGCTTCATGTACCAGACCGTCGGCCACCGTGTGCTGCCGCTGTACGGCGCCGCGACCGGGCTCAAACTCTACCGGGAATCAATCACAGGGCACGCCGCCCAGTCGGGGAGGGAATACCACTTCCACCACAGAGGCGAGACAGAAACAGAAAAGGCAAAGGCTGCCGACACCGGCGTCGACCCCGACGAAACAGAGAGCATGACCCGCCTGCTCCAGTGCGTCATGGCCGACCACCCCGAGGCCAACGCCGTCTGTGCCGGTGCGTTGCTGAGCACATACCAGAGAACGCGCGTTGAGTCGGTTGCCGTCCGACTCGGCCTCGTCTCCCTCGCCTATCTGTGGAAGTACCCAATTTTACCCTCAGGGTCTGGGTCCTCGGCTGGCGCAACAACAGACTACCTAGACGACCTCGCTGCCGCCGGTTTCGAGGCCCGCATTATCAAAGTCGCCAGCGGCGGCCTTGACGATTCCTTGCTGTGGACAGACGTCGCCAGTCCTGCCGGACGTGCCCGCCTGCAGAGAGCACTCCAACGACTTGGCCTGGCCGACGACGGGCCCGGGAGCATGCTGGGCGAGGGTGGCGAGTACGAGACGCTGGTGGTCGATGGGCCGCGCGCTCTTTTTGCAAAGGCGTCTGTCCTTGTCAGCGAGAACGACCGGAGGGTCGTCCACGAAGGCGGCGGGACGTCGTGGCTGCAGATCCACGGGGCGACGGTCGTGCCGAAAGAGGAGGCAGAGGGTGATGGGAATGAGGCAGCAGGAAAGGAAGGGGAGGTGCGCCAGCCGGGTCTGCTGGATGCACGATTTGCTGCTGTTTTGTCGACGTTAACGACAGACAACAAGACAGACAAGGCAGACAAGGCAGACGAACTGGCATCACTCTCGTTGAAAGACAAGTCACCATTCACCTTCACCCTCTCCACCAGCCAGCCGTCTGCCGTCACGACATGGCGTGTTGTTCCTGATCTTCCAGCATCATCTTCGCCATCGATTGCCGACGCAACCCAGTCCATCGTCACCCAGGTCCGCCAGCGTCTCCAGCATCTGCCAACCCATCTATCCCCAACACACAGCGTCGTCCGTACTTTGGTCGTGCTCCGCCGCATGTCCGACTTCCCGGCTTTCAATGCCGTCTATGGCACCCTCTTTACAGGCGCACCAAACCCGCCGTCGCGCGTCACCATTGCCTGTGGCGAGGAGCTACCCGCAGGTGTGGACGTGGCCGTCTTTTTTAGCGTCCTGGGCGATGAGCAAGATCAAACCAAGATTGAGGCTGCCCACCGGCAAGGCCTGCATGTCCAGTCGCGCTCGTACTGGGCACCGGCCAACATTGGCCCGTACAGTCAGGCCGTGTCGGTGCTGGCTCATGGGATTGATGGTGATGGCAACAACAGCAACAGTTCTGGGCCCCGCATTGTCTCCATTGCCGGCCAGATTCCACTTGTGCCGGCCACCATGGACCTGCCAGACCAAACTGTCGAAGCAATAGTATTGGGAGAGACTGTGTCTGTGGCTTTGTCAGTGTCTCCGTCCCCCTCACCCGCCTCGTTTGTCTTCCAGGCCACGCTCTCGCTACAACATCTGTGGCGCATTGGCGTCGACCTCGATGTCCAGTGGTGGGGCAGTGCCGTGGCCTATGTCCCGAGGCAAACGGATGACCACGCAATGCCTTCATTGCAAGACAAGGCCCGGTTCGCATCACAAGCATGGAGGACAGCTCACGAGTGGCGGCCAAAGGGAGAAGACGATGAAGACGAAGACGACGGAGACAATGACGGCCCCGACTTGTGGGACCGTAAGTTCGATGCCCGGTATGCCATGTACGGTGGGAGTGGAAGCGGCGGTGACGACAGCACGCCACAGCTGCCCGACTGGACAGTTCTGGAACCTACAGAGAATTATACAGAGAACAAACCCAACGCCACCCCGCCTGTCTTTCTGGCCGAAGTGCAGGAGCTGCCGCGGTCAGCACCCGTTGAGTGGCACGCCCAGGCTGGCTTCAGTCATGTGTCAACGAGCAATAACAGCAGCATCCAGGTCCGTTCGTGGGCGGGGACAGACGACACAGCCAACATGAAATGGACTCACCAGACAATCCTCAAGACAGAACCACCAAAAGATGTCGACGACGACAGCGACAGTGAGGACGACGGTAAGGACGACGGCGAGGATAAAGACAAGTCACGGCCAGCACCGCCGCCCAGCAGTTGTGTGGTCGTGCAAACAACGACGGCATGGGCCTATCCAAAGGAGACAGACGCAAAGGTGGTCTTGAAGGAAGCATCTTTGTCTGGAAACGTCGACATGGTCTACGCTGATATGCACGCTTGCGAGCTGCCACAGAGCCATATCTCAACAACGCCAGTCGTGCCCTGTGCTTCGCTATGGAATGAACGAGGCGAGAAGTTGGCTGCCATCGTCGTGCAGACAGAACACGGATATGCGTAGTCAGTCATGAAACCATTTGGATATTGGATACTGGGTATGAAGAAGAATGAAATGAAATGTCAAGATTTTATTTTTTATTGCCTGCCGACCATACAAGGCCCCGGCCGTGCCTAAACCGTGATGCGTGCCGTGCCACCCTGTAAAAGAAACAAGAAAACAAAGGAAGGGGAAGAAAGGAGAGAGAAAAACGAGAAAGAAAAAAAGCAAAGACAAAAAACAGACCCATTATACCATATACCACCCCGAGCACCCTATGTATACAAAAACAATAACAGACCGCCCAGGACAGAGCATACCCACAAGATCTTTTGCAGCCCCAGGTCCTCATCCATCTTTTGCACCATTCGGACCATTTGCGCCGCTTTCTCGGCAACAGCGTCCTTTGCCTGCCGCCATCTTCCCCATTTTGTCACGCTAGCATTGTTGCTGGCACTGTCCACGTCGCCGGCTGCCGCCGCCGTCAAAGTCAAAGCCGCTGCACCCTGCCCACTCTATGGCAGGATCTGCATCTCCTCGACCCGGTCCGGCGCATACTCGTCCTTGTATGTGTCCCACAGCCGCCGCAGCTCGTCGCAGTACAGCCCGTGCAGCCGGTCCACCTCGGCCGGGTCCAGCGTCTCGCTCGTCGCCTTGGTGACCGCGATCGGCCGGCCCACCACAATGTTGAGCGCGTGCCGGTACGGCATCAGGCCGTAGTCGTAGTTGAAGATGCCCCGCCCCCGCATAAAGGGCAGCGTAAACTTCCACACCTTCAGCACGTACATCTGGAACCTGTGCAGCAGCGGGTGCTCGTCGCCCTGCAGCTGCTGGTACAGATCGACCTCGCCGAACCCCAGGACCGGCACCAGGTCGGCGCCCGTCGCCATGGCCACCTTGATGAAGCCCGCACGGCCGTGCAGCACCAGCCGCATTGTGCCCGGGTTGGCCTGCAGCGACTCGCGCGCGCCGCCAATGACGATCGTGACGGCCCGGCCCTGGCCCTTGCCGTCGGGTCCGCCGCGGCTCAGCAGGTTGATGATCGACTCGCGCGCGACCGAGCACATGCCCGCCATCAGCAGGTACTCGCGGTAGAACGGAATGTTGAAGTTGGAGTCGAGCGTCAGCAGCGAGTTGGTGATGCCCGGGTACTTTTCGCGGAACCCGAGCGCGTTCGTGCCAAACGCCACCCACGCGCCGTGCGAGATGATGCCGTGCGGGTGGTACCCAAAGATGTACTTGCGGTGTGCCGGCAGCTCGGCCGTCTTGTGCAGCCGGGCCGGGAAGTAGTTGGCGAACCACGTCCAGATCGGCAGGCTGCGGAACCGCTCGGAGCGCCAGCGCAGGCAGCCGTTGGTGGATGCGCTCGACACGACAATCATGAGGAAATACGGAATGATGAGCGGCCACATGAGCGGCACGGCGCAGCAGAAGAAAAAGAGCGGGATGGACATCATGAGGCACGAGCAGTGGATCAGCACGGCGAGTGTCTGCTTGCGGCGGCGCAGCGGCACACGCAGCGGGGCAAAGCGGATGCCCTTGTGTTCCTGCTGCTGCTGCTGCTCTGTCGAGGTTGATGCAGCTGGCGATGTGCCATTTGTGTTTGTGTTGCCATTCGCCGTCCGCCGACGGGTCTGCTTGCCCGACTCCATGTTGTTGTTTATATTGGGCGCGGCGTCGTTATCGCCCGCTTCGTTCGCCTTGCGATTGCGCTGTCGAACGCCGTTCACGCCGTTCACGCCGTTGTTGCTGCTGCTGTTATTCGGAGGCTCGTCGTCGAGGGTCACAAAAGGCATTTCGCCGGTAGATTCGGTTGACTGCCTGACCAAAAAGTGTTAGCCACGTGATTGTGGCAAGCGTGAGTGTCAGCGTGTATCTCTCCAAGCTTACCTGTCAATCACCAGCAGTCGCAAGAATGGCCAGTGTCGGCTTCAATTGACCAGCTGTCGCAAGCAGAAGCTGTGAAAAGAGGATCGATCCAAGTCCAAAGTCCTCGAGAGGTAGAAAAGAAATAGAAGCAATGTTGAGCGTTGGGCGATGGCAAAGTCGATGCCGGGGCCGAGGAACACTCTCCTGTCGCGTTGAAGGGAGAGGTGCGCTGCGTTGTGTGGTCGTCGCAAAAAGACGGGGAGTCGACAAAGCTCTCAAGAGGTAAAGTATCCAAAAGACAAGATCCAAAATTGTCGTCAGAAAAGGGGGGAAGACCTCGTGTTATGGTCGCTCGTCGTGCCTTCCTCGGTCGTCGGTGTTTTTTCTTCGTTCGTTGTTGCTTCGTGTTTGTTTCTGCGTCGTTCCTTCTCCCTTGGCTCACCCCCTCTTGCCCGGAGCGAAAAAACGGCCAAAAAGCAAGCCAGCTGGTTTGCACATGCTTGATGACGTTGTGCCCCTTCCCTGCGAGAGTGGCTGGGTGCAGCTGCGTTCAGCGCTAGTACGGCAGGCCCGCCGCTAGGCGGCAAGCTTTAGGCTAGTTAGAGATAAACAAAAATATCACATGCGTAATCACGTGATGATATCAAACAGAATGCATCAAGCATCGACAGGAAATCTCCCGTCTTTATTCTATTTTTTAAAGACTGTTGTATGTGAATACTTTATATAAAAAAATAGAGATATTCTCTGCTCCAGCTATGAATAATTGCTAGTTTGTGAAAAAAAGGAGATAACACGATAGGTTGCCTTACAATCCGCCGCGAATCTCAAATGTGGAAGGAAAGGGGGGTCATAAAACAAACATAGGAAGAGAGAGACACATTTATATTTAGAGTCGCAAAGCAGTTCCTGTGTGTAGTGAGATGCAATCTGAATACAGAAGGGATTGTTGAATCCCAATGGCTGGCGTTGAACAGCCATAGAAATCAAAGATATGTCAACACTCACTTTTGGGAAACTGATTTAGCTTCATGACCAGCAATTTTATTATCCGTTGCAGCTCTGCCCCTCATATATACATTGTCTCTCTTTGGGATCTCTTCTCCCTCTTGTGCTTGTGTGTGTGCCTTGGTACCGTTTTATGAGTGTATTTTTGTGTGAGAAAGGAAAGCAAAGATACAAGAAAACGAGATCATACATTGGCACGTAAGATGAGAGAAAGGAAATAAAAAAAGAACAAGATCGATCCCTCGGAACGGTCTGCAATAAGAGAGAAGAGAGAAGAGCGAAGAAAAAGGAGGTGACAAAGGGGAGTGTAGAGAGAAAAAAAAGCAACGGTCAATAAAAAAGCAGATTAAAAAAAATGTGCAACACCAAATCGACAGTAACGACAGACGACGACAAAAGATAAAGCGAGTGACAAAGGAGACAAAAAAAGCTTCACAAAAAGGTAAAACACCATCATCAAGAACTGAAATCTCAAATCTGACAGAAGTCCTCCAATTTCCCATTCGGTATCGTCCAGCTTCCTGCATGTACAAAAAAGTGATTGTCTCCAGTCCCTCCTGTTTGTGCCAGCACGGAGTCTCGTCTAGTCTTGCTCGGACCAAGGACAGTCCAGCGAGAATTCGCTATTCGCTTACGAGCTGCCAGAGGGCTTGAAGACAATGGTGCACGAGCCGCCGGCGGTGAGGGCGGTGGTGCAGCCGTTGCTGCCGCCGTAGTAGGAGCCGCTCTTGAGGTAGCAGGGCGCGGTGATGTCGCCGGTGATCTCAATGTCAAAGTCGAGCTGGGCGGTGGTGGTGGGCGTGTTGGGGAAGATGGAGATGTAGGTGATGCCGTTGATGTCGGTGCCGGCGCCAATGTTGACGGGGGCCCAGTTGCCGGCCGAGTCGGGGTACTCGGTGCTGTCCCAGATGCAGGCCTGCTCGACGCTGACACCGGCGTTGTTGACGTAGAACTGGCCGCTGGTGTACTTGCCCTGCCACTGGTAGGCCTTCTTGGCGTCGATGTTGGTCAGCGTGTAGGTGCCGCCGGGTTGCGTGACCAGGGGCACGTTCATCATCTCGTTGCCGGGGTAGTTGGTGGCGCAGACAGCCGCCTGCGACGACAGCTTGTTCTCAATCGAAATGCCGCCGAGGCCGTCCATGCACAGGGTGTTGAAGTTGGGGTTGGTCAGCTCGAGGAAGCCGTCAGAGTTGCACCAAAGACCACCAATGGACTGGCCAGTCGCGCCCTGCGAGGTCGTGGGCCACTGGGCCTTGGTCTGGCCAGGCGAGCAGGCGTACGAGCAGAAGGAGCCCGAGACACAGCCGCCGCTGACGGGCTGCTCAATGTAGCTGATCGAGACACCAGGGGTCCAGGTGCCGACGGTCTGGATGGAGGCCCAACCGTCGAGGCCGACCCAGTCGACGGCCAGGGCGCCGTAGTCGGAGGGGAAGTGCGAGCAGGGGATCTTGCCGCTGGGGAACTCGGCAGACGAGCCGGTGCCGGCCGTGCCGTTGCTGCTGCCGCTGCTGCTAGTGGCGGCGGCGGACGAGGTGGCAGGGGGAGGCGAGGAGGTGGTCGTCGGGGTGGTCGAGGTGGAGGTGGAGGTGGACGTGGAGCTGGTCGAGGTGGACGACGTGGACGACGTGGTCTTGGTGCTCGACGTAGCCTTGCTCTCGAAGAACTCGGCGGCCTGCTTGGTGGGCTTGGGCTTGGCCTTGGTGGAGGTGGGCGTGGAGGTGCCGACAACGAGGCACTCGCCGTTGTCGATGCACTGCTTGGCCTCGGCGGCGCCGACAACCTCGCCGTCGGAGTAGACGTACTTGGTCTCAACAGCCGGGATGACGGTGGTGACGGCGGCGACGCGCTTCTCGACCTGGGCGGGGACCTCGACGGCGGCGGCGGCAGCAGCCTCGCGCTTCTCAACGTTCATGGCGCGGTGGCGGTGCATGTGCTGGTGGCGGTTGTGGCCCATGTCGGCGGAGGCGCCGGCCACGAGCGCAGCCGTGACGGCAATCTGGACGAAGCTCTTCATTGTGCTGCGGTGTGTTAGTGAGGACGGTCCTATGTTGTGGTACGATAATATGTAATATGTATTATCGCCCGGCGTGATATGATGCGCGGTATCAAAGGCGGTATTCCAAGGCTTGGCGTAGATCGAGGCCGTGACGATGTGCGGTGTTTGAAAGATGCGGCGGTAAGTTGAATTTGTTTCGTAAAATCTTAAAATGCCGTTTTTGTTTTGTCGTGATTTTATATATAATGACATTCAAAACGTCGATTGTCGAATTCGATCAAGACGCCTTTGTCGTCGATGTTGTGTATGTTGTTGCTGTCGCTTTTGTTGCCGTTCTTTGTTTCGATACTTTGTTTCGATTGTGCCGTTGTTTCTTCGTTTGTTGGCTCTTGGCCAGATTTTGAATTTGTTTGTCGTTTGTCGTCGAAGCCGTTTGTATTGTCGAGCCTTTTGTTTGAGCCTTTTGTTTGTCGTCGAGCTCTTTGTTTACCGGGCCTTGGCCGTGATTGTCCGTCGTCCTCACTTTGTTGAATCTCTCTTCCTTCTTCTGAAAACCCACCTTTGAATCTGCGATATATTAACGGTAAGATATCGAATTTGTTTTTATGTTGTTGACCGAAGTTGACTTTCGTCTCTGTTCTTGTCGTGAAAAGAAAAACCGGATACTTCCAAAAGGAGCGTAATAGAGGAACGAATCCTCAGTTGGATGGAGAAGCGAGCGTGGGGGAAGGTTGAACGAATGTCGAACCGGGATGCTGTGATTGTAGAAACGAAGAATCAAAAAGAAGAAAGGGAGGAAGAAGAGAGAGAGAAAAGAAAAGAAAAGAGCGAAAGGGGACGAAAGAGGAAAGGGGAGAGACTAGGTAGAGACAGGGCAGTGGCAGGGAAAGACAGACGTGCAGCCAAAAATCCAAAAGGGAGGAAACGAGCGAAAGGGGCAGATTTGGTGGTTGGCAGGCGCTGGAAAGTACTGAAAGAGTGACAATACAGTGGGCAAAGTGGGCAAAGTGGGCAAATGGGCGGCTGGCAGTGGTCCAGAGCGCAATATTGAAAGAGGGGGTCACGACAAGCCACTGAAAAACAGACAAAGAGAGAGTGGGCGGCGAGGGGAAGCCAGTGGCGACGACAGAGGCTACAAAATGGGCAAAATGGCGATTCTCAGGGTCACAGATGGACGCAGCAACAGTAAATTAGACTGACGACACCGACAACGACGACAAGGAGACAATGTTCAGAGTGGGAGTCGACCAATTACACGGACTAATGATCGACTCTCGGAGGTAGGGGCTTGGCGAAATTGCATTCCCCATTGAAGGGCAAAGACCAGACAAGGGGAAATGAGCAAGAAAAAAGGGGAGCGACAATCGAAAAAGAGGAAAAAGAGCACGAAAAAAGTGTGGCAGGCGTGGGAGTGGGCCAGGGTGTGGGTGGCTTGTTCTCAGTCCTCGGGGCAGTGAATGTCCACCACTGGTGGTCTTTGGTCCTTTGGTCTCTTTGTCTGAATGGGGGACAGTGGATGGCCCGGTATCGTCAACGCGGCGGTGGACACTTGGACGACAGGGGTGTGTTGGTGTTGGCTTGTGCGATTGCAGAGAGTGAGGACATCGAGGCCTATGAGGGAAAATGAGGGATGGCGAGAAGGTCGAAACCACGAGAGATGAAGCACGAAAAGACAACAATCATCAGGGCCACGTCAATGCACGTCAACAGCTCATCAACGGCATCTTGGGTTGGCTTCAATGCAGGACAGGCCACAGAAGAGCCGTGGCGTTGTTCTTCGGCGTCTTGACCCTGAAAAGCGAAAAGCACTTGCTTTTACCTGTGTTTTGCCTCAAGCTGTCCCTTCATACCATCCCTACGCGACTGGAATGCCGCCAGAAGAAGAACATTGAACATCGAAAACCGGGGGGAAGGACAGCTCGAAAGAACCTGAATCGAAAGTTGTTGGTTCTCGTCTTTCCCTCTCGTACTCCGTAAATGTGCCCGCGTCATCTGAGATTCCATTTTCCATTTTTCTGGTTCTTCGATCGCAGGTCGAAGAGATGGATACCGAGAGTCGATGCGATGGATTCGATGGAGACTGGCTGAACTGGGCTGGATTGGATTGGACTGGACTGGGGCGCGGCCGTTTCAGAAACAAGGAAACACGAATGAAAAGGATGGAATCGACAGGCAGACGGGGAAGCCCCAGCTGGATTGAGAAGGAAAGACCAGAAAGGAAAGACCAGGCCAACCATGCCCCTATTCGATCCCTGCAACCGTGCTGAGGGCGTCGTGTTTTCTCCCTGTTTGCTCCCTTCGATCTTGACGTCTTTCGTCTCCCTTTCCATTGCAAGAGCGCTCTTTCTGTCTGCCCACCATCACAGTCGCGCTCGACCCCTTGTTGATGCTCCACCCGGTTGTTGATTGTTGCTTCCTCATTGGTCTTGAGCGAGGCCGTGCCTGGCAGGAAAGAGGAAAACAGTGGGTCCCTATCCCCTGTTCCTGAACTTGGCCCGATAGGGAAGTGTCGCCAGGCCATTTTTAGATTAGCCCCGCCACGGGCGTGCTGGGCCTTTGCTGGAATAGGGATCGCCCCCATTTGATCTGCTCCACATTGTCGGTCTTCGTCTTGGAGCCAGGTTTTTTTTTCTCTCTTTTTTTTTTCGCAGCAGAAGAACAGAGGCTTTTGCGTGCAGAGGCACAATCCCAGGTCAATCTCAGCAATTCAGATCTTGGCTGGCCTGTTTGCCCTCTTGGCTGGTGGAGTCCATGCAGGCACTCTGGGCGACACTGAAAATGGTTACTGGCCTCCCACTGACAGTCGAGCCTTCTTTCTCACATCAGCGGTCATCGTCCCCATTCCGTCAGCCGCCAGTTCCTCCAGTTCCTGCCTCCAACGAGGAGAAGAAGACCCTCTCCTTATCTCCAGCCAGACTGGTGGAGTCGAAGAGAGAGAAGGAGCCTACCAAAAAGGGAAGGAAACGCCAAGAGAACGATGCTGCCGCAAGGAGCTGATGAAGAAGCTGACAAAGAAGAGGGAAAGAGCGACGCACCACAGCGGGAGACTGCATCATATCGATAGTACGGCATACGATACATGCACATAGAGCGATCGGTTTCTGATCAACCCAGACGCTGTGTTTTGTCGTCCAACCTTCCAAGCATTGCGTTCGTCCCATGTTGCAACAAGTACAAAGACAAGTACATGTACTCCGTACTCTCGGGATATTTAGCAGAGAAGATACACAGAAAGTGAGACCTGGGTACTTATCCAACACAGTACTTACTATCTGCTCGTGGAGTCTTAAACTGGACAAACGCAGCCTCGGTCTCGACATTGGAGAAACGATGAACGATGAACGATAAACGGTCGTTTCAGTGGCCCCACTGACAGGCAAAATGAGCAACAAAGAACCCATGAAAAGTCATAAGATGTCAGGAAAAGACGGCATTGCAATGGTGATGTACGCGGTTGGGAAGCATGGGTTTTGTTTTTCTGTTTTTCTTCCACTTGTGTCGGCTCATCATTTGCTTGTTTTTTTCGTGTGATTTGTTTTTCTTGATGAATTTCTCCCTTTCGTGGTCTCGACTCTTTTTTTTTTCCTTTTTACTTTTGATTAGCACACACGTGTTGCGTGAAAAATATTACTCAGAAAATGGAGACGCCGACAATGATGGCAACGACGACAACGACAGAAACAGGCACACGCAATCGAATTCAATCTATTAAAATTGGACCACGGTGCGGCACAATTTGCAGACGGCGAAACGCAGGTAGAGCGTTTTGTAAGTGGGCATGTGGCGTGACGAAAATGTGTCTGACTGTTGGTTGTTGGCTGTTGGCTGGCTGGCATTCTCGCGTGCTTCGTGAGAATTGAATTCAAACTGGATTAGACCCAATTGAGTCCAATTCGGTTCAGTTCAGAGTCAACAGCATTGCTGGCTGCTGGACCCTGAAATTGGAGGCAAATACGAGTATTGCCGGCTCAACCCGCCCGATCCAGGAACAACGTGGCGTTCAACAGAAGAACAAAGGCCGGCGGCGAAAAGAACAAAGAAACCACATCGGACGACAAGAGACGGTTAACGGCGGACATGCGACGGACAAGCGACCGTCGATTTTTTGACAGCCGTTGAACAAAGACATGGGAACTAGAGTTGTCCCGATTTGTTTCGAAAGGCGATAAACGCACAAAAAGGCAAAAAGGCACAACTTGTTGTCGTCTATTGTCGTCTGATGTATTTTTTTTTTCTTGAAAAAAAATCTCTCGATAATTGCTCCATGCCACTCCATCATCGTCTCCCCACATTGTCGAATTTTGTCGGGACTCCAAATGGAGCAGAGGATTCAATACACGCAGTTTACTACGCCGCAGGAAAATCAAGCCCCATACGCATACGTCAGGCAACGTAGTCTAGTATGACGACGCCTTCCTCCGTGTAAAATTGCATTGCCGCGGGCGGGTTCTTATTCTTCGTGGAGACCAGGGACAACCGTCGGCCGAAAGCATGCGGCGCATGACAGCAGTCGTCTGGGCATTGGACGACAAGAAACAAGAAAAGCATAAAAGGCACAAGATGTCCACTCGGCTTCCGCGCTTTGTGCCCAACAGACAACAGCCATGCTTTTCTCTCGTCTGTCGGCACGATTCCCTCGTGGGTTTGCCGATGCGGGCCAAGATCCACCAGCAACCGACGGCGCGGACATGTTTTCCACGCCGGCGGGTCGTGGCATGGGAGGCAAACAAAGAAGTCGGCAAAGTCGATGAAAACAAACAAACAAACATGGAGAGGCGTTTCAATGGCATAACTGGGTAAAATAAGGCAGACGAGGACAAAAAAAAGATATGCCGTTGAAGGGCCGTTGAAGAAGCCGTTGCATCGGGCCAAGCTCCAGAAACCGACAATGGGTTCGGCGATGGCGGCAGAAAAGAAACTATCACAACCTCATATACTATGAGGCTTTTTTTTCTGATCGTTGATATTTCACGTCTCTTTGTTTGAGTCTGGTCAGAGTTTTCACATTTTCCATGCTTTTTCACGTCTGTTTGTTTGAGTCGGATCAGAATTTTCACATTTACCGTGCTTGGCCCGGCCAGCCCGAAAAGACAAAAGACGACAATGGTCGGGTGTTTCGTGACAGATTTCGATATCTCGGCGCCCATCCGGTTGCCATTCGGCTGTCATTATGTGCAGGTTCTGCTCGTCCATCACATGAATTCTGCTGTGCCGGTCTAACCTAGCTGGAATGTCGTCTGGATTGCGGCCAGACGCGAGTGTTTGAGATCACCGATGCAAAAAGGACCGCAGAGTAAACAATACACAAAAAGTGGCGGCGAGCTCAAAAACAGCGTAACATTTGTGTCCTTTCGCCGTCCCTCCCAAGTAACAGTACTTGCTGCAAGAATGCGCGATCTGATATCTGGTCCCTGGCCAGCGCCAAGATGTCAACACACCACCCACATCTCAACACAAAAACTGCCGATAAATGGAAGTGACGTCTTTGATTTTTGTGTGCCACCTTATCGTGTTAGAAGGGGCATTCCTGAACAATATGACAATTTACAACATTACCAGAACTCGCATTGGATGTGTTGAATCGAGAAAATTACAATGCTAGATTCAAACATCCACAGCCTTGCCATGTGCCTACTGATCATTGCTTTGCCTTTAACTTTGGGGGTTTAAACAAATGATAGCCTTTTGCAGTTGCTTGGTTTTATTTTTAAAGACAGTAACAGTTTTTTTATTGACATGATGTCGGAGCAACTTCATTTTTTTTAAAAAAAAAAAAAAACATCCAAACTTGGTCGTAGACGAAAAATTTATCCTGTTCTCAATCATGCAAATTTTCATCCCCAAATGAGAAAAAGTCACACTTATTATCGTCAAAAGGAAGTAAATTATTAAACAAAAAGTAAATGACACCATCCAAATAATATTTACTACCAAATCACCCGGCATGGGAACGAACAGACTTGCCTTGAATGCATGCCACATCACATCTCATGAATTGACGAGGCTCGCAGCCTTGCCTATACGAATCAAATATAGGCACAACAAAACTAAGCCGTGTGCTTTAGAAAGTCAGTACAGACAGTAGATAACCACGAGGGTGAACTTGTATCAGGCAAGATATTTCTGTTGCACGTTTGGAAGTCTAGATACGAAATACAATGCTCATGATACAGTGCTTGATTATTCGGTGGTGCCACCCGGGATGAGCCTGTATGGGCAAAGCTATGACATACCGACGAATAATATGAGTTGTTCCTCACGAACTTGCTCATAAAGATATGTTCTAGTTTCCTTTTTATGAAAGAAGTGAAAATTGATGTTGATAGAAGAGATTGTTACTGATATGATCATCGCTCACTACTCGTGATACAGGACAGAGATGATACTCTAACTGCCCTCCAGACTGCAACACATGTTGTGATTGATACTCTCCGTTTTATTTCAGATTACAGAAACCCACACTGGCTCTGTTTGCAGCTGCTCTTCACATCGCCAACAGCACCAGAGTACCTGGGCAGTGGAATACACCCACCTAACAGAAGGTGACTGCAATTGATCTCCACAACCACTCACATTCGTCATCCCCCGGCTGCATTGATATTTGATATGCTGGGAAAGGCAACGGCGCAACAAGCCTACGAAGTACCAAGCACGGATACTTGCTTCAGCTCCATTCAGCCTGGGAAGCAACACCAATGGAAGCTCGTATTGACCCCCGGAGAACGGGCACAAGTAGACAAACACAAGATGGACAATGGCCACTGGGCACAGATTTTGAACAATAAATACTGAACACAGAGCACAGAACACAGAGCTATGCTTATTGTCATCGGCACATTCTCATAGGCTGGCCATCTGTGGCTGCAGAATATTCTGTATGCAAGGGTGTATGCGGGCAGCCTACTGTGTACTGTATATGGATCCGGCGTACGGAGTATGGTTCATGGAGAACGAGAACTGCTGGCTGGCTTTTTCTTTGGATCTTTTTCTTTTGTTTTCTTTCAGTTAGCGTCTGCGCTCAATATATGGACAAAGACGAGCACGACGTCGTATTCAAAAGGACTGCGAGGCATGGAGTAGGAAGAGTAAGCTTCACATAACCAAAAGAAAACGTTTGCAAATAACCACCACACTTGAATCGGATTTTGATATGGGAGCAATGAGCTCTTATCATGATCCATTAGCACCTTAAATCTTATTTCGTCCCGTATTCGAACAAAAGTTCATCTCAGACTATTGCTTATGTGCATATGAGGTGCCGTGTGGTGATGGTGACGCTTTGGTAACGCCTTCGTGCATGTTGTGCTTCTACAAAAACAATACAAGTCTACATCTCCGAAAGCTTTACGTCAGACCAAGTTGTGAGAAAGGATAGGGAAGACGGAAGACAGAAGACGCAAGTGCGCAGAGGAGGGGCACATCTGCGGGTGGGTTGTAGAAGAGGATGGAAAGGAGCTGAGAGAAGGAGCAAGAGGAAGAAAAAAGAAAACTAAGGAGCGGGAAATGCACGGCGGGAAATAGCTCCCATAAAGGGAATCATTGGACGAGAGATCAGCACCACAAGATGAGGCTCACGCAGAGGCTGCTAATACGTCGGTTGGGCAGTCTGAACTTACGGAGTACGACGTACTGATAGGATGCGCTCTTGAGCTGTTGCTGACCGTCAGGCGGGACACTTCCGAGAGGTGTGCAGATACTTTTTTGCTCTCCCGCTCTCTTGCCTCGACTTTTGTCCCGTCACCTCTTTGCATCGTCCAAATCCAATGCGTCCCACGACCGTGTCGTCCCGTCGTAAGTCGTATTTTGGGGCAACCATTGCCAAGGATTTCACGCCAGCATCGTATGTTGGACACTTTCGTTGGACATCTTCTGCCACTGTCGGGGGTCACTTATTCCCCGCTCCGTCGACCGCATGGCCTGGACTCACCGAACTGGGAACGGTATTTGAATTTCCAGGCTGCTGTCAGCCTGTCACCCACTGGCAGTGTGTTGTGTTGTGCATCGCGCTTCTGCAACACAGCCACAGTCCAGCGGGCCTCGACCCTCTGCCCTCGCTCTCGGCCGGTCCCCTCGGCGGGTTTCCCTTTTCTGCTTTTCTGGAGATGTCTTCTTGCTTCTTGGCCGTGTATGGTTGCTTTTGATGCCTTGATTTTTAGTGGGTGTCGACGAGAATAGTTATCTCGATGAGCCACTTCTCCTGATTCTTTGTTTATGCTGTTCTATTTTCATGCCACTAATGTCAATATTCTGCCATGCTGCCATATATGCTGCCACGTATTTTATCTCCTACAAGCAATGCGCACGCCAAACCGGGAAAACAATCAATGTAAAAAAGGTAGAAATACGGAGCACCTTTGAGCATTTGAGCCTATTCTGGGAAAGCCACGAGGCCGGGCCATTAACAAGCGGTCATTAATTCGGGTCGAGGTCTGGCCATTTGCACAGTATTATTTTATGTGAATCTGCTCCACATGTGAATCATATCCGTGGACAGTGGTAATATTAAATAGCCTTCTCCCAGGCACAGACCGAATCGATAGATAGATAGACACGTACGAGTGCGAATAAGAATACAAGGAATACGGCCAACGATTGCACTGTATGGAGTAGATATGGAGTATGGAGAGTCGAACACGGAGTCGACGGAAGGAAGAGGCCTCTCTGGACTTTGACCAGGATGCTTTTCTGTTCCTGGGCTAACGACTTTCAACTTTATCCTTTATTTCGAATTGCCCCAACTCTCTCCTCCCTCCACACCGAGACGCGTTACAGACATGACGCGTTGGCGAGTGACAAGTGTAGAATCAAGAATCAGGAGCCAGGAAACTCCTGACGATTCCCGACAATGCTCGTATCGGCTTTGGAGCTTTGGAGCTTTTGAAGAACGATGTTGGGCCACACTGGAGCTTGCTGGAGCCACCGGGCCACCAAATAACACCAAAAGACACCAAAATGCGCACAGATCCTCTCTTGTTTCTTAAAATACATTTTGGTGTTTTGGTGTTTTGGTGTTTTGTCTAGTGTTCAGTGTTTCTCTGAAATCTCCTTGCTCCACGTCGCACTTCAGTCTCTCTTTTCTCCTCTTCCTCTTCATTTTGTGCTTGTGCTATGCCTGTGCTGTCTTCAAGTACTCTTACTTTTTGTAGCGACTCTCGCAAAAATACGTACGAAATACGATCAGATGAAACCGGTCCAGGCTGCCCCGATTTCTTTGCAAGTCTTGGATTCTTGGAGGAGTCTGTCCCCGTTGATGAACCCCTGTCAATTGAAGGTCCAATCCAGCTCAGAAGCCGAGCATCCCACTGCTGACAACACAGCGCCACATTACATGTACCAGCACCACGTAGTTTTGTCTTTTGTCGTTTTGTATTGGATTATGGAGTCCTCGTTCTCATCCTGTGCCTCACCTCTGACTCTCGCACTTCTTTTTTGATTTCTTATCTTGTCTTTTCATCCCCTGCTTCCGGCTTCTCGTGGCTTGACTGACCAGTCGTGCCTGGTCCACATTGCTGTTCACTTTTTCTTGTTCCCTTTTCTTATTCACCAATAACATGTCGTCCTTTTTGCTCTTTCTCTGTCTGCTACTTGCGGCTGCATATTCATTTCCGTTCACGTTCGATTCAGCTGTCGTTTGCCCGAGCCCCTTCCCAAAAACAGACAAAGCAGCCACAGCTCCACCCAATGGAATCCTCCGCCCAGTAAGCTGTATCTTACGTACTCCGTATGTCGTATCTTTTACTTTGACGCGTGTTGGCATTGAATGATTCCTCCTTTTGTCGACTGTGGAGCGAAAGTACGACGGAGTATCTGACATCTGACATCTGTACGAATAGGGAGTGAATACATGTACATCCAGGCGAAGAGGGATACACAGAAGAGCGAGAAAGGAACAGAACGGGCACGACACAGGCACAAAGCAATACCTGCTCTCCACACCAACACTGGCCAGTGGTCACTGCTGGATCCGCTCGCCTCGTATTATGACCGGAGTATTCAGTATTCTGTATTCTAGAGCTATTACTGAGTACTGCAGCTCGCATGGTGCCTTTTTTGGGTTCCTGTTTCTTGCCTCTTTTCTTGTTCTTCTCAGCCCGATGATGGAGGCACAATCAACAAAATCAAATCTCGAGAAAAGAGCAAGAGAGCAAAGTATCAAAGCACAAGCTCACACCCTGTTCTGTGCTCGTGCCTCTGATGTTTCTGACGGGTCGGCACCCACGAACCGAGCGAAACCCCAACAATTGCGATTGCAACACAGTCCAGCTAGGTCCGTGAGAGCACCCTTGACTCTGTCTGTCCCTGTTCTTTTTGAATTCCTCTTTTGAATTCCTCCTCTTTTATTTTCTCACACAGACGCCACATTCGAGACAGCCACCTTGAGGCAATCATACAGAAAGTGACACTGTAACTGTGGCGTCTCCTGTATCCGTATCCATCGTTGCTATCGTCTGTTGTCAAGTGAGATGTTGTTCTTTTTTATTTCATCCTGTACTTTCTTTCTTATTTTCTTCTTCCCTACTTTTTCCCTGCTATCCGGATGTGACTGTAAATCATTACCTAGTGATGCTGTTGTAGTGCTGATTGCAGCTGTGACCCAGCTGGGCGTTGTAGGCTCAGGCACACTCTCCCACTATTGTGCCCCGCTAATGGGTGATGTGCGCCCCATTTTAGCCCTTTTCGCCCATTTCGCCCCTTTAGGCCCTTTTACAGTAGGCCCTTCGCGCTACACAGACCACACGGCCCGCCCTGTTTGTCCGGTCACGGTCGCAGTTGCCCACTTTCTTCTCACTCATCTGCTGGAGGAAAGCACCTCAAGCACCAGCCTCACCTTTTTTGTGTGTTTTTGTGTCGTTCTTTCCTCTCCTTCTGTCTGGCTGTCTGTGTTGGTCGCCTGCCTAGAATACCCCTGTCAAGGCACTTGTGCCCCCCCCCCCTGTTCCTTCCCCAAAATGTCCTTGTCCATGCAGAAGGAAAGAAAACAACAGCTTTCCCTTGCTTTGCTCTTGCCTGCACTTGCACTCTGACTTGCTCTTGCATTTTCACGCTTCTGTTCTCCCAATTGTTCTTCCCTTTTCCGTTGGTGACATGCAGTGATTCCCTCTTTTGAGCTTTTCTGTCCTTCTCACCTCCTTTTCTATGTTGACATCCAGCTTGTCTCCTTTGTTGGCTCTTTCCTCTTCGCCTCGCCCTGTCAATTCGCCCCATTACCTAATCCGTCCTTTCCCCTAGTTTAGCCTTTTTTCTCCGCGTCTTCCCACTGTCAAAATTCTGCCGTAGGCTTTTTTGGCTTTTTGGCCCCTCTCTATTTTTACCTTGTCTTCATTTCTTCTCATCTTTCTTCCAAGCTATCGCCACGTTTCTCCAGCCACACATCCAACTCCTCTTTCGCTCTCACTCTGTCACTCACTCTTCCTTGATTCGACCTTGTCTTTCTCCTCCACCCTAAGAGCAAGAGACCTGCAGAAAACAAGAACCAGTACGACATACGGAGTACTTCGTACCAGAAAGAGGAAAAGTGCAAGGACAAAAGACAGCCCTGTTTACTCAGAACTGTTCTACTGCCTTTCGACTACCGATTGCTCCTCTATCTTTCGATTTCGATTTCCTCTGCTTCCTCCACCCAAGTTCCAACCACTTTCCATCTGCCAATACTCCTCACCCACTCAACCCCCCATCGAGCAATAAATCGATGATGCTCTTTGGACGCTGCCCTTGAGCGAGAGTCGCCGCCCCTCCTTTGAGAAAAGAAGTGAAGAGACGATAGGAACGAAAGAAGAAGAAAAAGCCAACGGAGAAGAAGTGGCTTTGCAAAAGATCCAATGCGCACAGAGACTCGACGCGTGTTGTGTTGATGGAACCGAGCTGATTTGTTGATTCTGTTTTCCTTCTACTTTTCGTCTTTCTTCTTCTTGTTTTTATTTTTATCCGGGTTTATCTTTACGGCACCCATTCGATTCTCTGGTTATTGTCTTTTTTAATCTGCCCGTCGATTGCTTCGATTGACCGATTTGTCGTTTTGTCGTTATCGTAATAGAAACGACAACATCCACCCAATTCCGGCCGCGACCACCGAGACCTTCTCCGCATCGACATAGATCCATCATTGATCATCAACCATCGACTCCATCGATTGTCTCGATTCTCCCACATTCCCCTCCATCCCAATGGCTTCCGTCGAAAAGCCTGCCGACCCCGTTGAGGCGGCCAGCCTTGCGACAGCACAAGAGTCTGCGCCAGAAACAATAGCAGAGCCTGCGACTGCGGCTCATGCTGATGCTGACGCATCTGTTGTTGGAAACACAACACAGCCCCCATCACAAGCAACAGACGCCGAGACGGCCGACGCCGCCGCAGCTGCTGTTGCTGCTGCTGCCTCTGCTGCGGCCGCCGCTGCTGCCCGCTCGGCAAAGCGTCTGCGATCGCCAACTCTCGACACTACTGTTGCGACAGACTCGAACAATGGCAATGCCGGCCACCACGACGGCAGCAACGGCGACGCCAACCACAGCCTGCCCGACCCCGAGCTGTCGCCACGGAAGCTGGCGCGCCTCGACAGCGGCTCGCGCTTCGACGACCACGGGGCAGCAGTCGATGCAGTCGATCCCCAGCTTTCCGGTGATGCCTCACACGACCAAAACGACGCCGCACAAAAGGCACTGTCTGTCCTGCGCGGCGCCGAAGCGCTCATGACCCAGCGCGTCGCCGAAGCTGCCGAGGCCGCAGCTGCAGCAGAGGCGGCCACACGGAACGTGACGCACTCTCACGCGGCCGTCGCGGAAATGGACGGCAACAACACAGACGATACGACCGCTCAACAATCGCCAGCGCCAGCACCGGCACCAGCATCGGCACCAGCAGAAGCAGAAGCAGCCGCGACAGCACTGGCCGAGGCCGCCGCGAACCAGCTCGCAGCATCCAACGCCGCTAGTTACGCAGCGGCTGCCGCTGCCGCCGCCGCCGCCGCAGCAGCTGTGACTTCTGCTGCGCCGCCCGCCGAGACAACGACAGCCACCACCACAGACGCTATCCCTGCCGCCGCCGACAGCATGGATCTCGATCCAGCAATAGCGCGAGAAGAGGAGCAGCACCAGCACCATCTCCAGCAGTTGCAACAACAACAGCAGCAGCAGCAGCAGCAGCAACACGAGCAGCAACAACAACAGACTCACATTGCTGCCTCCCAGCCGCCGATACAACACCACCAGCCACAACCACAACAACAACAACAGCAACCGTCCCAACAGCACCACACACCGACGCCTGCTGCCCTCCCGACCCCGTCCGCCCTCATGATCCCCGAACTCGCCCCCAAATCCCCCACCTCCAAGCGCCACAAGTGCCCCTACTGCGACACCGAGTTCACCCGCCACCACAACCTCAAGAGCCACCTGCTCACCCACAGCCAAGAGAAGCCCTACGTCTGCCAGGGTTGCGACATGCGCTTCCGCCGTCTCCACGACCTCAAGCGCCACTCCAAGCTGCACACCGGCGAGAAACCCCATATCTGCCCCCGCTGTGACCGCAAGTTCGCCCGCGGCGACGCCCTGGCCCGCCATAGCAAAGGCGCGGGCGGCTGTGCGGGCCGCCGCTCGAGCTCCAACACGTTTGGCGTCATGGGCGGCGGCGACGACAGCTTTGAGGGCAACTCGAGCCTGATGGACACGTCGGCGGGCGGCGACGACTCGGTCATGTCGGGCATTGAGTACGACAACGGCACGGGTGGTCCTGGTCCTGTGAGCGACGATGAGCGCCGCCGTCTGAGTCTGCCAGGCATCAAGACGGACAACCGGGGCAGTGTTGGTGTCAGTGGGCAGGACGCGTTTGCCCAGCAGCACGCCCGCACCTACCCACCCATCTCGCCCAAGCCGCACAGCCAGGGCCGCAATGCCCCTCCTTCTCACCAACAGCGCGCCGGCGGTCTGTACCCGCCCAATGTCGACCGCGCCGGCACTGCCAGCTCTGCTACTGCCAGGACAGCCTCTGCCGGCAGCGCCCAGACGCCCGGCACAAGCATCTCCTCGTCGTCCATGGTGCTGCCCCTCAGCGCGGGCGGCAGTGCCGGTCTTTTTTCGCAGCACGGCATCGCCGAGAGCCCCAAGCCGCTGAGCCCGGCCGTTGGTGCTCGCAACGGCGCCGTTCCTGGGAGCACCAACAACCTGTTTTCGTCTGAACAAGGCATGTGGTCGTACATCCAGAGCCTCGAAGACAAGATCAAGACCCAGGACGAGCGCATCCGTCAGCAGGACGAGCGCATTGTCCAGCTGGAGGGGGAGAAGGAGCGCCACGAGGGACGCATTGGCGCCCTCAAGCAGGGGCTGGCCGGTGGGCCGTCGGTGGCGCCTGTCACGCACGTCGAGGCGCCAGAGGTACCTGAGGCACCTGTCGCGGAAGCGCAGGTCGAAGCTTCAGTTCACGACACTCCCGTGCAAGACGCGCCTGTCGACACGCCTGTTGACGCACCCGTGTCTGTTGAGACAGTAGCTGCTGCCGCTGCCGCCATTGCTGCCGCCGGGGCCAAGGCCATTCCGGCAGCGGCTGCGCCCGAGACTGAGGTTCCTCAGGCCGTCGAGGCCGCACCGGCAGCTTCGGTCGCTCAAGACGGGCCCGCCTAGACCACCTAGGAATGATATGCTGCAGTTTTGCAGTATCGTGTCACAAAGGAGCCGGAGACGGCTACTTTGTGATCTCTTACTTTTCAACATTTGTTTTAAAAATAACGGACTACTTTTTTGTTTTATGTACGGCGTTTTCCTGTTTCTGTCTTCCTTTTATTCATCTTTGTTTTCTCAACCTTATTCTTATTTATTGGCGGCGCTGGTTCTGGTTTTGCTTTATTTTTCTCTCTTCCTCTTATCAACTCTACGGCCTCGACCCGACCGGCCAGACATCGACCATCGAAACTGTCACCACGAATGACCTCAACGGCCGCCGCAACACAAACATCTACTACGACCCGCCACTTACAGACGGACCAGCACGGGGACAAGCGAAAACTTGTTCCCTCGACGCTTTTACATCATAATGCAGAATTACGGATATTATTACATGGAGGATACACGGATCTGGCGGAGAACAGTTATCAAAAGGGGGACGGACGACGAGAAGAGTGGAGGATACACAAAAAGGTGATGGGTGATGGAGAGACAAAAGACGAAAGACGAAAGACGAAAAGACGATATGGAAAAGAGTATTGATGGGTTTATCTAGTTGGGTGTTTTTCTTCCTTTCCCTTTTCCTTTTTCTTATCAAAAGGAAGCTCGAGCTGTTCAGCTCGGCGTGTATTATTATAGATGACGGCTTGTTTTGTTTTTGTTCTTTGTTTTTGTTTTTCCCTTCGTTTTTGTCTTTTGCTCGTCAAACAAACGATAGCAATGTGTGCGCTGTACTGTATTTTGTATTTGAATGATAAATGGTCACACTCAACAGTTGTTGTATTTGGTGTATCTTCTAATTAGTCTATGATGCTATTGCCATTTTGGCGCAGTTCTGACACATGTGAGACGCATTGACAGAGCCTGCCTCGCCTGCCCTCAAGCTTTTTTCAGGCCACTTCTCGGCGCCACAGGCAGTTTCCCCTCTGCCCCTTTGGCGCGGTGGCCGTCCAATCGCGCCTTCCCGTTCCAAGCTGGTGCCTGGCAGCGCCACCCGCCAAGGCTAACAACTGGTTAGGAACTGGCTAGGAACTGGGCCGGCGAGGCCAGCTTTGCGCACTAAGAAACTCGCACCGCACAGTGCTTCCAGGTCCTGCCGGGGAGCTCCTGCTCCTGCAGTCAGCACCTGAGACACCTTCCTGGAGGCGCAATCGGCACCTGCATTTCTCTTGTTTCTGGTAACCGCGCATTAGTGCACACGTAGGCTCTTTCCTCTTTCCTGACTGTGTCATGTTCGTGCTTGCCTATTGTGCTCAGTGGACACAGCCTTGATTCAGTCTTGTTTGTTGTTTCTTGTTTCTTGACCTCTTCTCTTTTCTCCCTCTTCCATTCGATCTCCTTTCCTTCGTCATTGCATCGCCGCCACAATTCGTCGTGGCTTGATTTTGATTTCAGTTTCGATCTCGTCGGCATTGTTGCTTTTCTTCACTTCGCATTCCCTCTTTTGTCGCGGAGCTGCCTGTTACTGTGTCTTGAACTGGACAGGGGCACCCCTTTTACGCTTTTAGCTTTTACGCCTTAATTCAGTCAACTGGACGGCAAAAGCTTCACAGCCTTTTAAGCTTTCCCGATTCTTCCACCTTCCAACCGAGCCTTGTCGTTTCGAGTAACCGCCGCGACCTGTCGACTTTCCATCTCACAAACACTCCCCGACCACGCCCGGAGCTTCTGGCATTGTCAAGACTGTCATCGACCCCGAATCTCGTCTCTCCCGTCTCTCTCGAGCTTTCTCCTCTTCCCTCTTCTCCATCATCATCACGAGCTTCGACTTCCATCCCTCCCTCCCAGGCGTCGTCCCCCGCCTATGACACACGCCTCTGCGCCTCTCCGACCATGAGGGTCTCTTCAGCGATGCGCACAGCGGCTGCGCTGGCCGCGCCCCTGTGGGCTGCGTCTTGGGCCGTTGCTCTTTTCTCGTTGTCTTCTTCTCCGTTGGCGTCCGCTGCCTCGGTCGCCGCCCGCGCGGCCGACGGCCCCAACTTCCAAGTCAGCGCGTTTCCCTACCAACCCGACAACCTCAACTACTTTGAAGACTCGGACGTTATTTTGTTCCACGACTTTGTTGAGGGCATCATCTACCGCTCCGCCGATGCCGGCGCCCACTGGGACAAGGTCACGGCCATCCCCGCCATGTCCGCGCCCCGACTCGTGATGCACGAGTTCCACACCGAGCGCGCCTATGTCCTGACCGACGGCATCACGCACTACCGCACCGAAGACCGTGGCAAGACGTGGCAGACGTTTTTGACGGACGCCGAGATCAGCATGTTCCAGTACGACGTCCTGACCTTCCACGCGACCGATCCAGACCGCATCATCTTCAACGGCATGGACTACGACGTGTCCTCGTTCAGCGAGGTCGCCATGTACACCACCGACGGCTTCCGCACCGACGCCAAGTTCCTGCGCGGTAACACCGCCGGCTGCTGGTGGGCGAAGGGCTCCGATCTGTTTACTACGGGCGCCGACGACCTCGACGCCAGCCGCATTCTGTGCATCGTCCGCGACCAGATCTCGCCCTTTAAGCAGGATCAGCGCCTGCTCGTGTCCGACAACTTCTTCAGTGCCGTCAAGGCCGACGGCGTCATCCAGGAGTTCGAGCCCAATCTGGACACGAACCGCCCTGTCCAGGGCATTGTCAACATTGCGGCCGTCAAGAAGTACTTGCTGGTGGCCACGACCTCGCTCAACACCGACGAGATGGCCCTGTTTGTCACCGACGACACGCTCAAGTGGCACCGCGCCGTCTTCCCGGCCAACCACCGCATCAACCAGGAGTCGTACACCGTGCTCGAGAGCACCAACTACAGCATCCAGATCGACGTCATGAACACGCGCCCCTCCGACCCGACCGGCGTCCTGTTCACGAGCAACTCCAACGGCACGTTCTTCACGCAGAATCTCGACTATACCAACCGCAACAAGCGCGGCCACGTCGATTTCGAAAAGATCTCGGGCATCCAGGGCATTTTCCTGGTGAACCGCGTCGAGAACGGAGAGGCGGTCAACAACGACCGTGCCGAGAAGAAGATTGTCAGCGAGATCACGTTCGACGACGGCCGCACCTTTTCGGATGTCCGCCTGGCCGGCGACAAGAAGGAGCGCCTGCACCTGCACTCCGTCACGGACCTCAGCAACGTCGGCCGCGTCTTCTCGAGCCCTGCACCCGGTCTCGTCATGGCCGTCGGCAACACGGGCGACTACCTCGGTAACTACAAGGACGGCAACCTGTACATCTCGGACGACGCCGGTGTGTCGTGGATCGAGGGCCCCAAGGGCCCGCACAAGTACGAGTTTGGCGACCAGGGCTCGATTCTGCTGGCCGTGCGCGACGCCAGCGACGTCGACGAGGTCACCTACTCGCTGGACCACGGCAAGACCTGGAAAGCCGCCAAGCTGCCGGACGGCCTGGCCGTGCGCCCCTACATCCTGACGACGACGCAAGATTCGACGAGCCTCAAGTTTGTGCTGATCGGCGAGGCCAAGGACCGCTGGCACATTATCGCGATCGACTTTGAGGGCCTGCACGAGGCGACGTGCAAGGACAGCGATCTCGAGGACTGGTGGGCGCGCGTCGACGACAAGGGCCAGCCGACGTGTCTGATGGGCCACACGCAAAAGTACCACCGGCGCAAGAAGGACGCGGCCTGCTTCCTCAAACAAGAGTTCAAGGACCCTGTCGTCGAGACGACCGACTGCGAATGCACCGACCTCGACTTTGAGTGCGACTACAACTTCCGGCGCAGCGACAGCGGCACCGAGTGCGTGCTGGTCGGCCCGCTGGTGCTGCCCGAGGGCACCAAGGCGTGCAGCGGCAAGGACGCGAAGCCAGACGACACGTTCATGGGCTCGTCGGGCTGGCGGCTGATCCCCGGCAACACGTGCAAGCGCACGGGCGGCAAGCAAAAGGACGACCTGGTGGAGCACAAGTGCAGCGAGACGGGCACGTCGCCCAACACGCCGGCGACGGGCGAGATTGTCAACACGCCGTCCAACATCGACATGGGCCGGTACACGAGCTTCGAGAAGCACTACCTGGAGCGCGGCGACTCGAGCTCGGACACGGCCAGCAACGAGGCGATCATCATGCGGCCGGTCGACCGGACGGCGGGCAAGGGCGGCCCGATCTATGTGACCAACGACCACGGCAAGACGTGGACGCACCCGGAGCTGTTTGACAAGGTGGACACGTGGGCGATTGTGCCGCACCAGTACTTCAAGGAGCTGGTGTTTTTCGTGACGGCCAAGGGCAGGGTGATTTACACGGTTGACTACGGCAAGCAGTTCCACGAGTTCACGGCGCCGTATCCGCCGGACACGGAGAGCTCGCACTCGCCGCTGCTGTTCCACCCGGACCACAAGGACTGGATCATCTGGCTGGGCAAGAAGTGCGAGAGCGTGGGCGATGCGTGCTACACGGAGGCGTCGTTCTCGCGGGACCGCGGCGACAACTGGGTGACGCTGCTGCGGTATGCGGAGCGGTGCGAGTTTATCGGGTCGAGCGCGTACAAGTTCCGCAAGCCGGAGGAGGTGGTCTGCCTGGTGCATGAGCGGGAAGAAGACGCCAAAAACGACGACAACCCGCTGCAGCTGGTGTCGAGCACGGACTGGTTCGAGAACAAGGTGGTGCACCAGGAGAACGTCAAGGGCTTTGCGACCATGGCCGAGTTTATCGTGGTGGCGGCCGAGGACAAGGAGAAGAAGAGCCTGAAGGCGCTGGCGAGTCTGGACGGCGAGACGTATGCGGAGGCGCACTTCCCGGTCAACTTTGCGGTGCCGAACCAGCACGAGTACACGGTGCTGGACAGCTCGACGCACGCGGTCAACCTGTTTGTGGCGACGGAGACGGCCAAGGACAAGCGGTACGGCACGATCATCAAGAGCAACTCGAACGGCACGTCGTACGTGCTGAGCATTGCGGGCGTCAACTGCGACAACCGGTACTATGTGGACTTTGAGAAGATCCTGGGGCTGGAGGGCGTGGTGGTGGTCAACGTCGTGGCGAACCGCGACGACGAAAAGGCGACGAGCAAGAAGCTGCAGACCAAGATCAGCCACAACGACGGCGCGGAGTGGGCGTTCCTGCCGCCGCCGGCCAAAGACGTGGACAACAAGGACTACGGTTGCAAGGCGCGCAAGGGCGCGCGCGAGGGCGGCGATGAGAACTGCGCGCTGCACATCCACGGGTACACGGAGCGCGAGGACCACCGCAAGACGTTCTCGTCGTCGGGGGCGGTGGGCCTGATGTTTGGCGTGGGCAACGTGGGCGACCAGCTGGGCTCGATCAAGGAGGCGGACACGTTCATGACGACGGACGCGGGGCTGACGTGGCGCAACGTCAAGAAGGGCGCGTGGTCGTGGACGTTTGGCGACCAGGGGTCGATTGTGGTGCTGGTGCCGCGGCATGCGAAGACGCGCAGCGTGTCGTACACGACGGACGAGGGCGTGACGTGGAAGGAGCACCAGTTCAGCGACGAGGAGGTGGACGTGCTCGACATCACGACGCTGCGGTCGGGCGCGTCGCGCAACTTCTTGCTGTGGTGCCGGCGGGGCAGCGACAGCGTGTTCACGATCAACCTGGACTTTTCGGGCCTCACGGACCGCGCGTGCGTCCACGACGACAAGGACGGCGCCACGTCGGACTACTATCTCTGGTCGCCGGCGCACCCGCTGATGCCGGACTCGTCGTGCCTGTTTGGGCATGTGTCGCAGTACCTGCGCAAGAAGACGGACCGCACGTGCTACAACGGCTACAAGATCCAGCACCTGTACAACACGCAGAACTGCACGTGCACGCGGCGCGACTATGAGTGCGACTACAACTTTGAGCTCGACAACCACGGGCAGTGCTCGCTGGTGCCTGGGCTGGCGCCGCTGTCCAAGGTCCAGTGGTGCAGCGACCACCCGGACGCCGTCAACTACTACCCGCCGACGGGCTTCCGCCGGATTCCGCTCACCACGTGCCAGGGTGGCGAGGAGTTTGACAAAACGACGGAGCCGCAGCCCTGCAAGAACCACGAGGACGAGTTTGAGCGCCAGCACCGCGGGCCGGGCGCGTTTGCCATTGTCATGATCGTGCTGCTGTCGGTCGGCGTGGCGGCGGCGGCCGCCTGGTACGTCTACCGCAACTGGACGGGCAAGTTCGGCGCCATCCGGCTCGGCGAGGGCGGCACGTCGCGCTTCACGGTGGACAGCGACGCGCCCTACATCAAGTTCCCCATCATGGCGGCCGCCGGCGTGGTCGCCGTGGTGAGCACGCTGCCGCTGCTGGCCACGGCCCTCTGGCGCACCGCCGCCGGCGCGATCGAGCGCCGCACCGGAGCCAACCTCGGCA
>WNYC01000102.1:28452-94023 GCA_021396375.1 Sporothrix mexicana | reverse complement strand
TAACCCTAACCCTAACCCTAACCCTAACCCTAACCCTAACCCTAACCCTAACCCTAACCCTAACCCTAACCCTAACCAGTCACACTCACCCACTTAGACGTGTTAACTATTGTTCGACCGTTACACCTTATCATCGTTTTACAAAAACAAGACCCCTCCCCTAGCCTGATCACCTAGCAGAGACTCTTGCCCTTTGGGATAAGTGCCTTTGTAACAGTTTACAACTTATCTTCGATTAAATTTTATAACCTTTACTTTCTCGTTAATTAAATCGTATACTTTTTAACGTTACGTTCGAAGCCGTACGGTATTTTTTTATACTTTAAAAAAAAAATAAAAAAAAAAAAACTTTTTTTTATAATTAATATAAAAACTTCGTAATAAAAAATATATAATATTACATTTAATTAACCGATTTAATATAATACTATATACGATAAAACTATAACGTTATATACTTTATATATTTTATTTACGTACGTTTCTTTATTATTAAATTACGTTATATAAATTCTTTTATACTTTAATTTACGCGTATATAACTTGTCCTTAATTAAATTATTTAATATCGCGTTCGTAACTGTATAAAGTTATATTATACTTTAAATAAAAAAAATAATATTTTTTATATTTAAACTAATAACTTTACGTTTTTTTTTAATCTTAAGCTTAAATTAAATTACGTATAAAACGGTTGTTAACTTAACGTTTTATACTTACTTTTCTCTCTTCGACGATACAAAAAAAAAACGATAATAACTTAATATCCTTTTATTATACGAGTTTAAAAATAAAATAATAGTTTCGTATTAGTATTATTTTTATTTTCCCGTTATTTTCGTCTTCGTACGACGTTTTTTACAAGTATTGTATGTTATCCGATTTAATTAAATCAGATGAGACCGTCCGATTTATTTTGTGGGTTAAATCAAATCCGACAAGTCCCCTGCACCATACAAAAAAATTCTTATCCGGTTTATCTTGTAGGTTAGGTGGTGGTGGATTTGAAAGGTGGTGGTGGATAAGTGGTAGATTTGAGAGGTGGTGGTAGATTTGAAAGGAAGTGGTGGATTCGAGAGGTGGTGGTAGATTCGAGAGGTGGTGGTGGATTCGAAAGGTAGTGGTAGATTTAAAAGGAAGTGGTAAATTCGAAAAGAAGTAGTAGATTCGAAAAGTAGTGGTAGATTTTTTAAATTTTTTCGAATGATCGAAAGATTCGAAAAGTGGTAGTGGATTCGAAAGGAAGTGGTGGATTCGAAAGGAAGTGGTGGATTTGAAAGGTAGTGGATTTAAAAGGAAGTGGTGGATTCTTTAGATCTTTTCGAATGATCGAAAGATTCGGAAAGTGGTAGATAGATTCGAAAGGAAGTGGTGGATTCGAAAAGTGGTAGTGGATTCTTTGGATCTTTTCGAATGATCGAAAGATTTTTTTGTGGCGCCGCGCGCCTGCCCTAACCTAGCTTTTCGCCAGAATTGCACCAAAAAAAAACGGCCGATCGCCAGAATCTTTTCGGCGAAACGACGCTAACGCGGGGCCCGTGCGCCAAAATTTGTGTAGTCTTTTCGGCGAAAAGCCTCCCGAATGGCTGTTAGGCGGTGGGGATATTTGGGCCGAGAGGATAGTTGGTTTTTTAGAGTTATTTATTGTTTTTTGTTACGAGTAAGCCATGATTCACCCCCGAATAGCCTGTGACCCGTTACGGCCACTCCCTCTCCTAAGAAGCCAAGGGCTAAGGGGCGGGGCCTTAGCTAGGCTCCGTGGGAACAAGCATAAGGCGACGGGATGAATACTACGTGACAGCCACGTAACTGTCAGGGCTAGTCACGTGGTAAACGGCACACACACGAACCAGGCGGGAAGGCGCCTGGCTTGGTCTCCTATATATCTCTTAGCGATACGGGTCCCTCTCGATTCACCCCTGAATCCCCCAAGATTCAGTCTTACAATATATACGACTCTACCTGTGCTCCCACATCGTCTCGTGACCTCTCCTTCCCCCAATCCGGTGTCATCACTAACATTTTTCGTTATATTAGCGTATATAGTGGTATTTTTCTTTCCATTATTTAACTTGTAGGGTATACAATGATTTTGTATACGTCGATAGAGTTTCGGCATCTAGCTCTCTTTTTCTTTAAAAAAAAAAAAAAACAACTGGAAAGGCTTAGTAGATAGGTGGAATATGCTAGGAGTAAGAACTACGTGTCTTTCTGAGGCGGGTAGCTTGTTGCTGCAACTTCAATCTCGGTTGCAGCCACCAGCTCTCTAGCATTCTTGCCGATGCTAAATCTATAAATTCCAGCATCAATAACCCACTTCCGCTCCTTCTCGCTCCAGGACGCAAAGTCATGCGTCTCAACGTGCACCTCGACCGTGGCTGATGCCCCTGCCTCGAGTAGTATCTTCTTAAAGCCTACCAAGACCTTGACCGGGTTCTCTGGCTTCTGGTTGGCGCTACCGACGTAGACCTGCACAGCCGTGGCACCCTTGGCCGCACCCGTGTTTGATAATTTGACGCCGACGACATACTCATCCTCCGAAACTTTACGGACAGTAAAGTCCGAGTAGGCAAAGGAGGTGTACGACAGGCCAAACCCGAAGGGGAAGTGGACCTTGTTGGCAGGAAGACGGTCGAAATGCCTGTAGCCGATGAAGACGCCCTCATCATACTTGACGCGGAGCTTGCGGTTAACGTACTCACCGGGAAAGTTGCCATAAGCCGGACAATCCTCAAGGCTCTTGGGGAATGTGCAGGTGAGGTGACCCTCGGGGTTCTGGGTGCCACTGAGCACGTCGGCTATTGCGTTCCCAGCCTCCTGGCCCGGGAACCAGGCTTGTAGGAGTCCACGAACCCGGTCGAGCCAGGGGAGGGCGACAGCGACGCCGGTCGAGTTGACAACAATGGTGTTGGGGTTGGCGGCGGCAACGCCTTCGACAAGACGGTCCTGGCTGCCATCCTTGGGTAGATTGAAGCTGGCCTGGTCCTGACCCTCGGTCTCCCACTCAGGGTCGTGACCTGTGAAGACAATAGCATAGTCTGCGGCCTTTGCGAGTTCGATTGCCTCTGTGAGCATATCCTTGTCGTGCTCGGAGGAAAGTACAAAACCGAGACGCAAACCGACCTGACCACTAAGGATGCCAAGGTCCTCGTCCCCGGCGATGGGCGGAGATGTTTTGATTTGAATCTTGTAATGCTTGCCGACCTCGGCGTCGAAGCTGAAGGTGGGCACGGCTACGCCGCCAAATAGAAACCCCATAGGGTCCGAGCAGTTCTCCTTTTGCTCACAAATCGTGCTGTCGTTGATAGAGAGCTGCGACGGGCCTAGGCTGGACAGGGTGAGATAGTACTTGGCCGACTGAGGCGGGGTGAAAGTTCCGATGAGTGCGACGTCGCTATTTGCCACGATGCTGCCTTCGATCCCGTCGAGAAGTGAGATTTCAGAAGATTTGTGGCCGTGTCTCGTGGTGACGGGTTGGGGGCTTCCCTTCTCATAAACTTGGCAGGTGAAACCAGGGGTGCCGTCGAGACTTACGACGTTGTCCGACAGGAGAGGGAGCTGGCGGCTAGTGTAGGCGCGTAACAACATTAGCGTGCGGTATACTACCTCAACAATACGGAATATGCTTACCCTTAGCATAAGTAAACTCGACACCCATATCCTTGTAAGCATTGCTCAAAGCTTGGAAAGGAGTAATGCGGTAGTGAGCATTGACAGAAGCACTTCCACCACCATGAATCAGGTTCTCTTTAGCGTAGCCGAGAAGAGCAATCTTCTTGCCGTTGACCTTATCCTTGGTCAAAGGCAAGATACTGCCTTCGTTCTTAAGGAGAACAATGCCCTTTGCCCCCGCTTCACGGATAAGAGCCTGGTGCTCGAGCGTATTAATGGCCTGCTCATCAGGGATTGTAGGGTCTTCAAAAGACCCTTGGCGCTCAAGAAAGCGAAGGACACGGAGAGCCCTCTCGTCGATAGTCGCCTCAGAAACCGTGCCGTCCTTAATGGCGGCGACGACATCTTCCGGTTTCCTCCAGCGCGTGGGCGCAGGCATCTCGAGATCCAAGCCAGCATTGAGTGAGTCGGCGGTAGAGTTAACACCACCCCAGTCGCTCATGACCAGTCCATCCCAGCCCCATTCGCCTCGGAGGACCTGCTTGAGTAGGAAGGGATGGGAGTCGGCATGGTGCCCGTTGACCAAGTTGTAGGCAGTCATAACGGCACCAGGCTTTCCCTCTTTAACGGCGATCTCAAATGGCTTAAGGTAGATCTCACGCAATGCCCGCTCGCCGATCTCCTCATCAACAGTGAGACGTTGCGTCTCCTGCTCGTTGGCCGCGAAGTGCTTAATAGTGGCAGAGACGCCGACGGACTCGAGGCCCTGGACGCTCTGAGCGGCGAGTTTACCGGCGAGGAAGGGGTCCTCGGAAAAGCTTTCGAAGTTACGGCCGCCGAGGGGGTGGCGATGGTTGCAGATGGTCGGGCCCAGGAGGCAGCGGGCACCCTTGGTCTTAGCCTCCTCGCCTAGAGCAATGCCGATGCGCTTGGCGATGTCGATGTCGAAGGTCGAGGCTATGCTTGAAGCGGCAGGGAAGCACGCTGAGGTCATAGCGCCTTTGAAGGTACTGCCTCGCGCGCCATTGGGGCCATCTGTGACCTGGGGCGGTTGTCAGCGTATGGCCTGGGCAATCTGCCAAGAGGGGACTTTGCACATCGTTGCCAATACCTTTAAGGACGGGACACCCTTTTTAGGGATGGGAGTCGTCTGCCAAAAGTTCTCTCCAGAGAGAAGAGAGATCTGAGAGCGTCAGCCAAGTAAACTCAAGTGTTGATAGAGTGATCAAGCAAAAAGAAGGTAAGGGGATTGTGAGAATACCTTTTCCTCTAGCGTTAGCGAGGCCAAAATGGCCTTTATCGAGGGAGCCATATTTCAAGCTGTATGATGCCCGCCACACCATAAATGAGTTTGGTAAACGAGAGGATAAGAAAGGGAAGAAAAGGAAGCTTGACACCGAGTTGGTATACCCCTCCCTATTTGTAGTCGTTGCCGGCCCCGCCCCACCAATCGAGAACAGATAGAAACCAAGGGATAGAAAAGAGGGCGGGTATTTTTTAGGAGGTCGGCCAAATTTTGCTGGACAGAAATCTTCTCTGTACATCCAAATGTCCGTAGACCCCGGGCCTCCGAGAGCCTAGTCAAGGCACCATGCTGCCATTCAGGTGTGTTGTAGGATATGAGACGCAATTGGATGTTGATTTCGCAAGTCCAGGGTTTGCTAAAAATGGCGGGCAGCCAATTGGAGAAAGTGTCCGCTTCGCGGCGCCATACAAACCCCAGCAACGGATCTGACTATCAAATGCTCACCAACCTCTGCCCTTGTATTCCCGGATGCTGAACGTCCCGTGAAATCTGAACTCTGCTCCAGTGCTCACATATTGTCTTCCATTTATGGGGCTACCCGGGCCAGTGACCGACCAAGTTGTTAGGGCTTTGATCTGAAGGCACGGCACCAAATATGGGGTCACTTCGGGCTAGGGACCAAGTATGGATCGCCAGTGGGCTTCGGGGAGGGCAAAACATTGAGAATCCTAAAGAACGCGAAGATTCGTAACGCATACTAAATCATCCATTGTCGCATAATTTGCTAATGGCATGCCGTGACTCCCTTGACTGAGCGCTATGAGACTACTCGAGCAAGCCTAGTCGGCCTGGGGTGACAGTTGAACATTGATTAGGCCTAGAATGGAAGTCGGTGCCTCCAGTTACCCATTTTGGACTGCATACAATATCTAAATAAAATAGTAGAATAATTCTAAATTGCCGAGTTATAGCGTCACCCTACACTACGTTTTTGAGGGTTTCAGCAGTGTGAATAACCGATGAAGGTAGAGTCTCCAAATCTAATCCATTGAGAAGAGAATTTCCTATTTCTCACAGTTCCACCGTCATCGTGATTGTGAAGTGCTGAGATGTAGTTGCGATTTCAACGTGAATAGGCCCACAAACTGTCAATTCCAAGCTAAAGAAGAAAGGAGAAAGAAGAACCTCCGTATACACTTGAAGCAGCATGCAGTTTATTTAAATAAAGACACCGGCCCAGGCATTCGACGGGCCGGAATTCATCGATGGTGGAGACAGAAACTGGCCACAGCGACACACAACTTTTGGTTGAATGAATCAGGCGCTGTTTTGATTACACTAAAGTTTAGATCGTAACCACTGTAAACTTTAATAGATAATTGAACCCGATATGAAGCGAACACCCTCTGCGTTGATTCCAGCTTAGATCACACTGCGTCGCCAACAGCCTGCCTATGCTGACACTGGCCCCGCAGTCGCTCCCTGGTCGCTCTTGAACTTCCGTGCCGGCACGCGCCTCGCGAACAAGTCGTCCAGCTCCTCGTAGGTACGGCCAGCCGTTTCGGGCTGCATGAGCCACAAGTACACCAAGAAGAGCAACGAGAGGCCGCCGAAGATGAAGCCCACTTTGGCACCAAGGTTCGCGTGATCAGGGTTAAAGAGGTACGGCAATACGAAGCTCCAGAACACGTTGATGGCGTACGACGTGGCTAAGCCTATGGACACCGTCTTGACGCGCAGCCGCGGGGTCGACACCTCGGTCAGGATGGTGTAGGCAGTGGCACCAATGGTTACGTTATACCACCAGCAGTACAACAAGATCATGGCCACGCTGCCCTTGATGGGGCCGGGGGTGCCGGCCGCCGCGAGGCCAGCCATGACCAGGAGGATGACAGTGAGTACGGCAAGCCCGTAGAACGTGAGGGGGCGGCGGCCAACACGGTCGATGAGGTACCACGATATGACATTGCCGAAGAGCGACAGGATCTGCTGCGCGATCTGCAACAGGAAGCTTTCGGAGTCGCTGTAGCCGGCGAGCTGCATATAGTAGGTGGAATAGCCGGCAGCGAAGGTGATGCCAGACATGCCCTGGATGCACATTGGCATGATGGAAATGATTGTGCGGCGCAGGTTGGTGCCACGGAAGCACTCCAGGTAGGTCGCGCCCGCAGTCTCCCGCTGCGTCTCCTCGAGCGTCTGCGTGATGACGGCCATGCGTTTCTGGCCCTCCTCGCCGCCGCTGCTAAGCCGGGCGAGGGCCTTGAGCGCGTCGTCGTGGCGGCCCTTGGACGCCAGCCACCACGGGGATCTGTTTAGTGTTAGATTGGAGAAGTGAATCGACAAGCAGTGAAGGAAGGACCTACTCAGGCATAAAGAACACCAGGGCCGCGGCCACAACGGCAAAGCCGTATTGCGCGCAGAACACGGCACGGTAGGCCCAGCGGTTCGTGTAGACACCAGTCCAGTTGACAATGAGCGCCACCACTAGCGGGCCGAGTGTGTATGACAGGGCCGACAGACACGTCAGCACACCGCGCAGCGCCAGCGGCGTGATCTCGCCGATGTACGTGACAGTAACAGTGGCGATGGCGCCGATGGCGAAGCCGTTGAGAAACTTGCCGCCAAAGAACATCTCGTTTGTAGTGGCCACGAACTCGACCGTGACACCACCAAAGGAGATGATCAGGCACAAGATGAGCACCATGCGGCGGCCCAGCCAGTCAGCGACCATACCGCAAGAGAGAGCACCGACCAGCGCCGATGCTAACGGGCCACCGGAGAAGGCACTCTGCCATTTGGCATACAGGGTCCATTGGCCGTTGTAGAGGTATCCAAAGTCCTGACGGAACTGGGGGATGCTTAGGACGGAACCGGCCGCTTGGTTCTCGAACGACACAAGCAGCACGCACCAGACTGCGTACAGTGACCAGAAGAAAGCCAGAGGATACTTGCGGATGGACGCAATGCGGCCCAGTTTGTGGTCCTCCTCGGTGGCGAGTCGCACGACTTCTGCCCGGCCTTTGAAGTCCGCCAATGCAACCGGCGCCTCGTCGTGGGTCGCGATTTCTTTATCCTCCATTGCAGTGGGCGGCATGACAGATGTATCCGGGTGTGAAGAAGGACGGAAAGTATGGAGTGACAGTGGTGAGGGGGAGGGGAGGAAGGAGGGAAGAATGGTGTAATGCTGTGCTTGTTCTTCCGTCTTCTCGTGGAAGTAGACTCGACATATATATGTGTGTGTTTTGCTGAGTAGCCTTGAGAAAACGGTCTGGTCTTCGTGGAACAAAACTTGACATGCTCTCGGTTTGCTGAGCGACTTACCGCAACCCCGGATCTTCTCTTTGCCCCGTGGGGAGACCCCAGGACGCATGGCAAAGAAGCAAGGCGTCAATTGCGAATACGACGTGTTGGCGCTAGTACAACAGGCTACTGAACCTCATAGCGGATAAGGTGTCCTATTTAGGATCTTTGATCGTTGGGCAGAGATTGCCAAATTCGTTCTTAGTTCACGGCGCGGGTATGCACGTGCCATTTGGCCATTCTCGGAACCGAAATACTAGGCGCCGTGCCAATTTTGTTACCCATTTTGGAACTCGTAAGCGCACTCAAGTGCTTTGGGTGTGCTGTTGGTGGGCCCCGGTGCCTCCGATTGCCTATTTGGTTTAGACGACCCATATTAACTGACTAGCCACAGTATGGCGAAAGTCGGAGCGTCAAATTTGCATCTAACCAACACAGTGACCCCAATCTGTGTTGCGTGGTGTTTGACCGCAACATGTAGTCAAGATAGGAAACGCACATTTGCTTGGACTTCCACGAAACAAGACGCAACTACAGCACGTAGATCTCGGAAATAAATACGAAGCACAGAGACGACAGGGCAGATTTGTAAATCGCATGATTGAATCATACATCTAGGAAAGACAACAAAGAGCAGCCCAGACATGGCGCACCGTTTACAAAGCTTCTCCTTCAAGCCGAGGGTCTTCATCATCTCCGACATCTCCAACGAGCCTGACGATGCCGAGTCTCTCGTACGCTATCTCCTTTACTCTAACCAGTTCCAGACCGAGGGTCTCGTCGCCTGCACGTCCGTCTGGATGAAGACCAAGGTGTGTCCCCAGGATATGCATAAGATTGTCGACGCCTACGCCCACGTCGTCGACAACCTCAATCACCACGCCCACCCGGACTCCCCGTACCCATCCGCGACCTATCTCAAGAGCCTCATTAAGGCCGGCCCCCCAGTCTACGGCTTTGCCGCTGTGGGCGACGACATCCCGCTGACGGACGGTGGCGAGCTGCTACTGGAGCGCATCACAGCGCCCTCACCAGATCCGTTGTGGATCCTCTGCTGGGGTGGTACCAACGTGTTGGCCCAGGTGCTCTATAAGCTGCGTGCGCAGCATACCGGCTCTGCATCCGCAGACGAAGCGTTCGCCGCCATACGTGCCAAACTGCGTGTTTACGCCATCTCGGATCAAGACGATACCGGCGCCTGGATCCGTACATCCTTTCCCGACATCTTTTACATCGCTTCTGTGCACGCATGGAGCATGTACGGTCTCGCAGCATGGTCGGGCATCTCGGGTGAGAACTTCTACGGGTTTGACCAGGGCGGGCCCGACGGTACTAAGGTGTCCAAGGAGTGGATCCGCGAGCACATCCAGATCGGGCCTCTGGGTAGTGCGTACCCGACACCAATGTTTATCCCCGAGGGCGACACGCCCACCTTTCTGTACCTCATCCAGAACGGCCTCGGCGTGCCGGAGCAGCCGACGTTCGGCTCTTGGGGCGGCCGCTACGGGCTCGTAAACGGAGGACACAGCGGGGCACCCGGCGGGCTGGCCTCCTCTCGGCACCATGCCGACCTGGCTGACGCCGTCGTCGGCCAGGACGGCCGTACCCACCGCTCCAATCACGCCACCATCTGGCGCTGGCGTGATGCTTACCAAAACGATTTTGCCGCCCGCGTGTGCTGGACACTGTCTCCCGATTGGGGGACTACAGGCACCACCATCAACCACCACCCCGTCGTGGCGCTTAACGGCGACCTTACCCAGGCGCCGCTGTACTTTGAAGCCGAGGCCGGCTCCACGGTGCGGCTCGATGCCACAGGCACGTACGACCCCGATAGCGGCGACAAGCTGACCTTCACATGGTGGCAGTACCGCGAGCCGTCGGCCTCGCAGTGGCAGACGGGGTTCGAGGTGGCCGCGTGCCAGATCCATACCCAGGACACCGACGGCCGCGTCGTAGATGTCGTGCTGCCCGGGCCGGAGATGAGCTGTGTCGATCTCGTTAGCCGGCAGGCAGTGGCTCGCGGGCAGACGATGCACATTATCTTGGAGGTCACCGATAACGGGACGCCGCCACTGAAGAGCTACCGACGGGCCGTTATCCAGACAACAAATAAGGATCTACTGGGCGGACAGGCGCTCCGGGAAGCAGTGGGTGATCTGCAGTAGATAATGTACATAGCACCAACCAAAATAATACTGGTGCTGCAGGAATTGGCTCTCGTTTTGACTGCTTACGATCTACGGCAGATCAATCTAATGGACCACCGTACGATACTGCTCTCATAGCCAACTAGTCTGTAATGTGAACCGATTATACCGGTTCAGTCAATCTTCATTCTACCAGCACCCGGAGTTGAAAATGTCTCCAACACAACTGAGGTGTGGGCCGTGCCTGAGAATAAATGGAATTTTGCGGTAGAGGCGTAACCCTGGCCTGTATTACGCAGGCAAAAGGGGTATCGCGCTTTGTCGCTACCCTCTCTACCGGCGGTGACCGGATGCTTTTTTGTACACACGGAGGTATCAACATAGTGTAAGCGATCAAAATAGAAAAGATAAAGGACTTGTCTTTATGAATACACAGACCAACACGGCTATCGGTCGTTAAATCTACTACGGCAGCGGATGGAGGGCATGGTGATGGCGCGACAATGCACTTCTAAAAATAATGTATGCTGTGATGTTAGAAATGTTAGATTGAGAGATCCCGCGAGAAGAGTTCTTCAGCCTAAACTATGGGCCTCTTTGCATTGAAGTTGTCGTTAGACGGACGGGGTGCCGGCCGGCACCGCTTCCTGTGGCTAGACGAAGTACTCGGCCATATAAAGATGCATGCCCCGTCCCCGGAGTGTCTTGTTGAATATTTTTAGATCAAGAACCTATCTTGCAAGTAGTCCTAACGGATAAGAAAGGAGATTAAATAAAAAGACGAACCGAAAAACAAGAAAAAACAAGAAAAACAAAGACAAAATCCCTTCTTCTATCCAGGTTGCACTCCAGCCCCTTCTGAATGGTCGGCACCTTCTACATAAAATCTCATAATTGTTAACCTCTCGGTTGAGCATACTCAAGTACTTGCATGTCCTTTAACAGCCGTTGTTGGCAGCTCGCCTCGAGGCAGACGCACAACTCCACGCCCTCGTCCGGGTCCGCGCCAGGCGCCCCCGCACGGCTAGGGTAAATAAACACGAAGCCGTCCATAGCCGGGCTTGGCCACCGCAAAGCGCTGGGTAGGCCGAAGCCGAAGTCGTGCTTCGTGTACGCGGACACACCCTGCCAGCTAGAGGCTCCTAGGTCCATACCTAGGAAGGAGTGGATGTTAACCTCGAGCCAACGCCGATCCGGGTGACCGGCCACCCACTCGAGCATGCCAGTGATATACTGTGGCGTCATTGCACGGATGGATGCGCGCACGGCGCCGGCTAGGCGTGGTAGGCTTTGAGGCAGACGGACAATGTCCTTAATGGCGATAGGTTCGCTGGAGGCAGGCGCGGCACCAACGCCTAGAAAGCGGCTGGGTAGCGGTGGGTTCCATACCCGCCGTGTGTCCAGTGCATTCACGATGATGGCCGTGGACTCGGGGTCTGGCTTGAAGAGGTCCATGCGCGCGCGCGTGATGCCGGCCCAGAGTAGGGCCACGATGGCGTCGTACGTAGAGATCCAGCTGTTGTCGTTGTCTGCGTCTGTATTCCCGGGTTCTCCTTCAATCTTGCTCAGCGACGCCGCCTCTTTGAGCTTCTCGAGCTTACTCTTCGGGAAGTGCCACATCTGCTGTGAGAAAGTTGGCATCTGAAAGCCCTCAGGCGGCGGCGGCATCGGGCCGCCAGCATCCTTCAGCCCAGGGTAAGCTTGCACTAACTCCGCTATACGTTCTGGTGTCGGGTCTGCCACGTCAAGCGGAGAGCCAGCAAATGTGAACGGCGTGATAGGAACAAAGGGCCTTCTGTGCGTTGCGGCCGCACTGTTTTGTGCCCAGGTGGTTAAGAAGCCGTCACAGCCTGGCCCGTCGGATATCGAGTGGTGTACTGCGGCTCCAAGAATGAGCCCTTCCTGGATAAAGTTGATCTGAAAGGTGGCCACAGCCAGCCCTTCCTCGCTGTTGTCTCCAAGAGGGGAGTGGAGCTGTTTTGCTGTCACGGATTCGGGGAGAAGCTGGTGGCCGGCAATCAAGTTTGCAGGAAACTGTTATAGATCTTGTGTAAGCTGGTTCTTTGCTCCCAGATAATGCATTGGGGAATTATGGAAGCATGGCTCCTGCACATATATACACACCCCTTTCTTGGCCAGATCATTGTAGCTGGGAAACTCGTCTGTCGAGGTCATGTCTTTCACATGCAGGCTCAGCGTGGATGTTTTCTTCTTCGACACCCACAACCGGCCGCTGACTTTGTCCATCTCGAGACTACCAAGGAGAAGAGGGAACTGCGAGAGGGCGAACTCGAGCCCCCCGATCATGTTCTCGAGGATCGCACCTTTGTTAGCGTCTTCCGGCATGGCAAAAACCTCGGCGATCAAGACGTAGATCTTCGGCATAATGTGGCTCATGTTCGATAAAGAGAATCGCTCGGAGTCTGGGGCCGATTTCCATCCTGTAGGGCGGACCCTGATCTCAGCGGGGAGTGTCGTATTTAGTACCATCTTGATGTGTATTTAAATCGATAGAAGAGAATGTTGAGATTCTAGATGTGCTTATTTTCATGATATTTAGAACCCGTGAAATAGCTGCGGTTATTAGCCAATATATATAGACAGTCAATCTGGGAGAGGTTCGTATGATCGTTGTATAATGGCCGAGTGTGCATACGTGTTGTGCTATAACACTTCGGTGGAATCTCCGCCGAAGGCAGTGTCAGCACGCCCCACTTTACCATACATTGTTAGGGCATCACTTTGTATAATATGAATATACATTTTGAGAATGGCAATTCTTTTCTCTTTAGTATTACGCGTGTAGGATGTATTATAATATTATTTTGCATGGTAGCCTGTCGCAAATACTCTTAGAGAAAGGTAACCGAATGTAAATTTGGCCTCTACATATTTATGCTGTCACATTACTTCAGTTACAAAATAAGAAGGTTTTGCTAGTTGAAGCTAGCACGCGCATCATTAAATCTTTCGTACAAATACAAATGTATTAAATTAATGTTTGTCATCTTATAGCTCTGGCGTAGTATTAGAGCCTACGAGTATAAGGGATAATTTACACCGCGGATCAAATTGTCAAAGACGGTTGCGTCGACACCTTGGAAAGCCCACGCGTCGGTGCCGGCCATTAGATCGGGCAAGTCGGGCATGGCGGAATCGTAGCCGAACAAATCTCCTTCGGCCTCGTGGGGCGGGATGATAGGGTTGTAGCTGAGGAAGGGCATTGGCTGCTCAACTTGCGTGGGCAGGTGGCTCTGGCTGTGCGGTGGAATGGTGTGGAAGGGTTGCGTAGTAAAGTAAGTCTGTTGCGTCTGCATGGTCTGCACAGGTAACGTGTCAGGCACGAATGACGTCGCGTCTGTCAAGAATACATCATTCTCTGACGAGGACGAAGTCATGTCGGTATAGGCCAGCGTCAAAGCCTCGTACGGCCTGCTTTCCTTGGCCTGCGGCGGGGTGACGGAGTTGGTCATCGTAAAACTGTCGGATGTCTGGAGTGCCGGGGAGGCAGGCTCGCATGTCAACCGCACGGCTCCAAAGTATGGTATATGCAGGAGCAGCGACTTCTCGTCTTTGGCGGCGGTGACTGTGTCAGCGGTAGCATCAGCCATGGGCGGGAGGGCATTGGCGCTATAAGTGAGCCTATCACGACTGTCCTCAAGATCGAGCAGCCTCTGAGCGAGGTCGGCCGTTTCGCGCGACAGTTCGTCGTTGTTGAGGCGGTTTAGATCGGTCATGGTGTCGATGGCCTTACGGATGAGGGCGCGGTCGCCGCGACGGTGGTGAGGGAGTAGCCAGCCAGAGTCGGCGTCACGCTGGCCGCTAAGGTGGGCGACGAGGAGGACGAGCGCGGTAGCGAGGGCGCAGAAGTCGACAGGCCTGCAGCAAAAGACGACGCGAACGATAGAGCGGAACTCAATGAACCGGGTCAGGACCTCGCGGCAGGCAAACGTACAAGCCGACTTACTATAGCTCAGCTGGTTGCCGCTGCCGCTACTGCTGCCATCGGTGTCGGCTGTGGGCCGGCGGAGGAGGTAAGGCAGATGTAGCATGGCAACGAGAGTGAAGTGGACGATCTGGATCTGGGCGCTAATCATACGCTCCATCATGTCGTTGATGCCGATCCCCGGGTGGAAGTCCAGTGGCGACCACCAGGTGGACGGCAAACTGTCGGCAACGACGTTGAGCTCGCGGTCGATGCGCTGCGTGGCGGCGTAGTCGATGAGGCATTGATCGCCATCACCGGTCTCCTGGTTTCGCTGCATGATGCGAGCGCACATGTCGACCTGTACCTTTTCCATCCACTCGCTGCAAGTTTCCGAGCCCGGCTTCTCGGTTGGCGCTAGCCGCACACCCGTTATTGACGTGGGCAGGCCCAGAAGTAGCGACACAAAACGCTCCAGCCAGGCAAGATGGACCCAAGTGACGGCGCCGGAGACGCGCGTCGCCGGGTCGTGCTGGCGCAGCGGCCCGGGTGCGGGTCGGGCGTGGAAACCCATGAACTGGGCGAGAGTCAGCGCGCGGCGCAGTGAGAGCAGCGCGCGACGCAGGTTGCCGCCGTTGACAAGGTAAACGGCCTCGCAGATGAGGCACTCGAGGCCTTCGAGTGAGTCGAGCAGCTCGTCGTGGCAGGTGACCAGCGAGGTGGCTAGGTCAAAGTAGTGGCGCATGGCGTCCTTGATAGGCTGGCCAAGGCGCAACGCGCTGGGGTCAAAGGCGGCGTCCAGCTGCTGGATGCACAGTGCTAGGTGCAGTAGCTTGCGGGCCAGAATAATAGGGTGCACCGTCACCGGCGGCAGGTCGGACATGGCGGCCAGCGACCGCGCGTGGCCTTCGGCGAAGAGTTCGTTGTACGGATTGCACAGCGCCTGAAGATAGATTGCCGCCCGACCAGCCTCAAAGAGCGCACTTACATCCTGCTGAGGCGGAAATGCCGCATGCAGAGTCCGGCATGTGTCGGCAAATCTGGGGGTCGCACCTGTAGATGGCGCCCGTGGTGGGGGTGGTGGCGGCAACGGTAGTTGCTGTTGCTGCAGCTCGGCTGCAGCGGTGGCGCTGGAGCTGTCAGGCGTGCTTAGTCCGTTTTTGTCGCCGTCCGGTTGTTGGGTGGAAACGGCGGGCTCGACAGCCTCAACAGCCTCAACAGCCTCGACAGCCTCGACAGCCTCGACAGCCTCGACAGCCCCGACAGCCTCAACAGCCTCAGCTGCCTCGACCGAACGAGTGGGCTGGACCGGCTCGCAGCTCGAAGACAGGCGGTTTGCACGCGCCTGGGGCCGGAGAGCGACCTGGTGCTCGTCTGCGTCGGTCCTCTTCATGATCTGGGCCAGCATTTTCTCCATCTGGCTTAGGCTCTCGGCCACTCTCAAGTCCTCGCGCGCATCGTATGTTGCCACATCCACGTACTCTTGGCTGATGCACGGAGTACTCCGACGCTGGCAGCCTACACATTTTGCTGCTCGCGGGCTCTCGAAGAAGCAGCGAGTCTTTCGTCTCTTGCCTGTGTGAAGGAGTCGAAACAGAAAAGAAAAAAGCACGCATAAGTGTTAGTGTTTTGGTCCACGCTGTCCAAAAGAAGCCACAAGAAGCCGGGACGAGACTGGGCCAGCTGCCGCCCACTGCCTGTCACTCACATTCACCGCAGCTATGTGTGCCCTTGCGCAGGGCGCGTTTGGGTGCCAGCAGAGCGGCGGAAGTGACTGAGGTCTGTACCGGATCCGCCTGTTGATCCATTCTCGTGTGGTATGTCGGCGGAGTCGGAATGGGCGACGAATTCATGGTTGAAATGTTGCGAAGACTCAACGTAATATTTAGGCCTCTGTTCTTCGTCCGCCGTGTTCCGCCGAGGTCAGCCGCCACTGGTTAAATCGAAGGATCGGGTGGATACTCAGGATTCCGTCTTACCTAAGCCGGCCATGTCAGAATGACTATCACGGGATGTATTAGGTGACTAATGCAGAGGATCCACATATTCGGGGGCTAGGAGGATTAATCCCAGAAGCGAGGCAATTATAGATTCAGGCGAAGATTCCACAGACACACATAATAAATGAGCACCTATTGGCCATACACTGCATTCAACAGGCCACCGTCAATCATCCCAAGAATATGTCATACAAAACACTACTTCAGCTTAAAGCTCCAGACCCCTACATTTCCCTCGCTCACAGACTAGGCGGAGCAAAGTGTAAAATTCTCGGTTAAGAGGGTTGGATTAATCGCATCGCCCTCTATGATGGTCCATTCCACATAGAGCTAGAAGAGAGGGGATTTTACGCAGAACGGCGAAGCCGAGGGATGATGATAACACGCGTAGGCTAATTCGAGCTTCCTATGGCCATCTTACAATGGCTTTGCGCTGATACTATCTTATAAAAACGAAGTTTGCAGCTGGTCTATTCTTACGGACAGTGCACCGCCGAGGTCCGCCTTCTCATGTCATAACTCAATAAAGTAACACAGCCACCTATTCCTAAAATGATAATTCATACATATCCTTTAGAATCATCCCGCTTCTCCGGCCGGCAGCCAGGAAAAAGACGAGCCAATCGGCAACTCTAGGTTGTACACAGAGCTGTTTAGATACGCATAGCTAAACCTAAATAATGGTAGCCCCAGGGGAGCTCAAATTCCAACAGAGGAAAGCAAGTATATATATGTAATAAGAGCTGTCGTGAGCATGAGATGTTCTTTTAGTATTGAAGCAAGCCGCCCGTGCATGCCACAGAAGTCGAAAATTTGCCACACCCATCCTCCTAAAAGAAGTACAAACACAATCAAAGGACACAATGGTTTTATTTAAGGCGTTCCTATCCGTCGCAGCATTGTTGGCACAGCTGCTGGTCGCCGCCGCGCAGGATCGGCCTACTAACACCACACCCTGTGACTTTTACACGACTAAGACGGTGGGCGACAACACGGCGGACAACGAGCGCATCCTGATGGCCCTCGTTTTGCACTCGGCGCTTCTAGGGCCCTTTTCTAAGTACAACACGGTGCCGGTGCCGGATTTCACGGGCGCCCTCGTGTCCACAACCTTCCAAGGTGAGGCTGTCGACCTCAACGGCTACTTCAACGGCGCCGTAAGCTCGGCCAACAGGGGAGGCTCCACGGGTGTGGCCATCAACTTCTTTGACGACGGCGGCCTAGCTGCAGCCCGCAACCTACAGCCTAGCAGCGGCAACACCACATCTGCGCAGTAGTAAGTTTCCGAGAGTGTGATGGAAGATCGACGCAAACAAAAAAGAACAGACTAACTAAACGACTTTTGTAGCATCTTCTTTACTCACGTGTATTCGTATTTTGGGACATTCCTCGGCTGCTCGCAAATTGGTTCGAAACTGCTGCCCAATTACGCCGGCGAGGCATCTATGTACAAGGTACACAAGTGAGTTATGCTTGCATCTTCTATACGCGCACCCGACAGCTCCTGACGAGACCAGGTTCATGGACCTCAATACGGCTGAAATGGGCTTCTTCATCGACCAGGCGGTGCGCGGCTTGCTCTCGATCGGCTTCAGCAACGCCGACGCCCAGTACGTCAACACCACGCTCATATCTGTCTTCAACTACCGCTGCGCGCCTGCCGTCGCCGTCGTGCCAGCCAGCGCCGGGCCGCAGCTTCAGTCCATCTGCGTTGCCCCTGACTGTCTACTGTCCCCCAACGACACCTGTCCAGCATACGGTACCGCCGTAGCGCCAACCGTTGTCAACGCCACACTCCTCGGTAATTATACCAAGGTATCTAACGGCTCGACCTACTTCAATGAGGCAGTGTCGGCATCAACCGCCAGCGGCACCGGCACGACTTCCTCATTAGCGAGAGCGACGGCCAACGCGACCAGTGAAGCCGGACGCCTCTGGCGGAAGACGGCCGGATCAGTCATGCTGGGGCAGGGTATAGCCGTGGTCGGCGCGCTCGTGCTAGCTACTTTACTAGTTTAGTAGTAATTAGTAGCCTTTACTAGATTACGTATAGCTAGCTCCTACCTACTTAACATATATATAGTAGTTTCGTAAAATACTATTAAAGAGGGGCTAGAGTATACCGTAAAGGAGAGAATAAAGCAAGGAAAAGGTACTATCTCTCCATTATTAAACTGTCCGTCCGGCGTATAAGAGGAACACTCTACGAATACAACGCGTGGAACGTGAGTTTACAGTATATACCTTCCGGCCGCGATGCTATCAGCTGGTCGGCTATATCTTTTAAGAATTATATATCGTCTACTATAGTTGTACGTTATATAGAATATACGTTATATAGCAAGGCAAGCATCTCCGCCAAAGCTAAACTAATTTCACGACCTATTAATACATGTACGTATATAAAGAAGAAAAAAAGAAAAAAAGGAAAACGAGAGAGTTTACTATAAAAAGAAAGAATTACGGCCTAATAGCTAAAACCTAACCTTCAGTAGGAGATGCTTGGCAGCAAAAAACATATACAACTTACACCGCTTCCACACTGGCCGTGGCTGCTCATTAGAGGTGGTCCTGGCTCGTATTTTATATACCTCCCGATCGTGCACCGTCGTATTAAGCTCGTAGCGTTTATAGCCTCGACCGGGTTTTTTTTTTTTTTTTTTTTTTGTACGGTATTTATTTCCACGTAAATTTTCTTATAAATAATCTCGAAGATTAAGAGGATACTATCCTATCGTTATGTAAAATAAAAAGAGAACAGAGAACAAGAAAACCAAAAAAAACGTAATATTTATAATACAATCGCAACTATAGAGTTCTGCCCGTTTATGTAGTTATACGAGCACCGGCTGCTCGTTTACACCGTCTACTAGTATACCTACGTGGCGACGGAGATCGCCAACCACCTTGAAACACGTCATAAAGACGTCCTACGGCAACAACAGCTTCAACTTACAAAGGCCGTCCAACAGCTCGACGATATCCAAAACCAACGAGAGGTGGCTCATTTTCAACTCCCTCCGCCGACTGCGAGGCCAATTGTGTGCCTCCGGCTACCGCGCACCGATGGTCTGCAATGCCGCGTATACAAGTATATTATCTGCGACGGGCGGACGATGCGAGCCCATTACCGCAAAGAACACGGATGGCAGAACCCGCAACGAAAAGGACGACCGGCAGCCGGAGGCAGCGCGAAGTAAGCAGACGCGGAGCCGCGGCGCACGTCAGTCTGGTGCCAGCAGTTTTTCTTATCGCTTGGCGCCAGCCGTTGGTTCGAGGTAAGCTACACCCCTAGATAAAGGCCGGCGACGCTCTTACGGCTTTAATATACAATGCCCGGACAACCACGCACAAGCTTTGGCCAACGTCTCGTACCTTTATTAGCCAAGTCTATCTACAAGAAACGCAGGCGCCTGCGAGCGATCCATCCACGGTGGGGAAGTTAAGAAAAGGAGTACGATATGTTTACGCAGTAAAACGGCTGGCCCAAACGCACGCGGAAGCCCATCACGCATCCTACAAAACGAGCCATCCCCGCGGGGTTTACGCAACCGCCTTTGGGAAAATTACGACTACCATATCACGCCAAAAGCGGGGTCAAATTACCACATTGTCGCTACTGTTCGAGGCATAGGTTGCTTGAAAATAAATATTATTAATACGTTGTTTATATACATTTTATGCCCCTTATCCATTATGATCGTGCATTATCATTATCTTGCTTTTTCGTGGTTCAGGGGTTCAGGGACTCGAAGAGAGTGCGCAGCGCGGCATCGGGATAGTCGGCGTTAAGAGCCAGCTGCAGGACGACGCGAGCCTTCTGGGGGTTCAACCAGCCACCACCATACTGGCCGGGAGTGGACTTGGCCTCCACGAAGCCGTCCATTGTGCGGCGCGAGAAGACGACGGCCGTGCCGTTGCTAGCAGTCAGCTCATCGATGACGGCCTGGCCGGCCTCGGTCCAGCCACCTGCGCCCATGCCGGCAAGAACAAGACCCTTAGCGCCGAGCTCGACGGCAGCGGCAGCAATCTTGGGGTTCAGGTCCTCGTGGCCGTAGATGACCTCGACATCGGGCAGCGAGGTGACATCGCTGGCAATCTCAAAGTAGGGCTTGCCGAGGGGCAGGGCAGGGGGATAGTAGAAGACAGGCTTGATGTCGACAAAGTAGCCGAGGAAGCCCTGCTCGTACGACTTGAAGGTGTCGAGCGTGTTGGCGTTGGTCTTGGTGGTGTAGTAACTATTGGCAATGCGGTCGTTGAGCACAATCATGGTGCCGCGGCCCTTGCTCTTGTCGGACACAGCCAGGGTGATCGCGGCCAGCAGGTTCTCGGGGCCGTCGGCGCTGATGGCAGTAGCGGGGCGCATGGCACCAACGATGACGACAGGCTTCTCGGAGCGGATGGTTAGGTCCAGGAACATGGCCGTCTCCTCGAGGGTGTCGGTGCCGTGGGTGACAACGACGCCCTGGCAGTAGGGACTGTTGAGCTCGGCCTGGATCTGGCGTGTCAGGTTGAGCAGGATGTGCTGCGTAATCTCCTCGGAGCCGACGTTGGAAATCTGGATGCCGGTGGGGTTGGAGACGTTGTAGACAGCAGGCACGGCCGCGAACAAAGCCTCGACACCAACGACACCAGCAGTGTAGCCGGTGGTGTCCGAGGACGAGGACGCACTGCCGGCAATTGTACCACCGGTGGCAAACACAGTGACGTTGGGCAGGCTGGCATTGTAGGCGCCAACTTCAGCACGCGTCCACAGCTGATTGGTGAAAGCAACGGCATCACGGGCAACAGTGTTGCGGGGAACCGGCTTAGCCAGGACGGCCACGATGGGTGCGAGGATGAGGGAGGAGGGCTTCATTGTAATGGCTTAGCAACGTGTATTGAGATGGGATGGCTTGACGTTGGATAGAAGCTGAAGAACTAGAGCGCAGAGAAAGAGAAAGGAAGAGCGGTGATCGACATGGTTTATAAACGCGTTATAGGGTAGCTAGGGGTGTCATAGAGCGTACGGCATCTGAAGAGTTGGCCGATATTCGGCGCATAGTTCGATGGCCGCAGATAAGAGGTCTAGATTACGCAATGATATAAGCCGGCGAGACCGGTGAATAGAAAAAGGCGGATAACAAGAGCGAGAGGGCTTCGTTATGCGATATATAGGGTATCGATATGTCGTAGACGATTTTCCATTTCTGTACAAGCCCAAAGATAAGGAATAATAAGAATAGAACAATGAGTCTTTCAAAGACCGACGAACCCAGCCGCCAAGCCGTCTATTTGCTGGGCACCCAGCAGCTAGCAAGGTTCACGCTTTGTTGATGTAGAGCATATATGGTCGACAAATATTTATATCGTGCAATGGATAGGTATACGGTAAGTAATGGCACTCTCCTTACCTCGGTACCGCCTACCGAGGCTGTTTGTTTGTTCTATTTACTTTCTTTTGTGTCCTTGCCTTTTTTGTTTCTTCTTACTCTAGTGCCTTTCTTCTTCTTCCATTCTTCTATTTCTTCCACGCCTCTTGTATGACTAGATAGCAGATAACGAGTATACCGTCCACTTATGCCCGGTTAAATGATGTTTCGAACAGTGTCCTTCAGATATTCGCCAAGACTTCTCTTCTTAGTTTCCTCTTGCATCTCGGCGATGATAACGCGTCTCTGCTCGGCCGAGACTTCTGGGCCACTGATGTGTCGCTGCTGCTCCCTCATCCCCGTGTATATATCAATGTCCTTTGATCTGATAAACAGGGGTTGGGGTGCACGCTCAACGAACCAGCTATAGCCCTTCCACACCACGTATAGGAATATGAGCAGTGGACCAGCGAGGTAGAGCTGGAAAAAGGTGCTGGCATCCAGGTTAGGGCCGCCGACGGGATACAGTGCGACGTAGAACTGGGCGATCAGAGCAAGAACGCAGATGATAAAGCACACCCATGAGCCCCATATGCCGAACGAGGCTTTGTAGGGAAGCTCGTCCAATGAATGGCCGTTCGCGGCCCTGTTCGCAGTTAGTCGCCGAGGGAGAAGCGAAGGGGAAATGGCAGGTTGTTGTTTACTTACCAGGCCTTGCGGAAGCGGATATGAGCCAGCGCTATACCTGCGTAGACAAAGAGGACGGTGAGGCCCGACAATGACAGGAGCCAATTAAAGATCGTCCCACCATTCTCCGCCAGGTTGATAAATGCCAGCAGCCCGAAGAGAAGCTGCAGGATGACCACGGGCAGAGGACGGCCCTGTTTATCAATATAGGCCATGAACTTCGGAAACATTCCTATATCATGAGATTATTAGTGTCACGAAAAATCATGTTTATGGATACGTGGGGTACGCACCGTTTGCAGCGAGAGCCTGTAGTGTTCGAGTCGAGCCAAAAGTGCAGGAGTTGGCAACGCTCATGACGGCGATCAAGATGACAGCATTGAAAATCGACGGCAGGACCTTTATGCCAGCAAGCTGAATTGCAATGACAAAAGGCGAGTGGCGCGATTCGGAACCCTCGCCACTATACAGGGGGCTGTTTGCCGGTACGACAAGACCAACAAGGAGAAGATTGACGACGTAGAAGATGCCGATACGCCACGCGACCTGGTTCGATGCCCTCGGGATCTCCTTCTTTGGGTCGACTGTTTCCGCAGCAGCCAGTCCAGTCAACTCGGTGCCGGTGTAGGCGAACGCAGCAGTGACGAAGACGCTACAGAAGCCTTGAAAGCCATTGAGGAATGCGGAATAAGGGTCGCGCCTATTTCAAAACATTCATTAGCCTAGCCCGTAGCCATTCAAAGGCATGTATAGCATTACCAATATGTTCCACCGATGTAGCCTCTGTCGTCTGTTGGAACACCGCCGACGTTGATTATTATTCCCAGGATGATGAAACCGATGCAGGCGGTGACCTTCATAATGCTGAGGACGAATTCGACCTGTTTGACAATCAGTTAGTCCATCATTCATATAGCAAAAGACTTGAGGACGTTATCGGTGGTTGGAACTTGCCTCGCCGTATCCCCTCACACCAAAGAATTGAATGACGACCAAGGCGACAAGCAGCGGAACGATCCAAGCAGCGTTATTGATACCCTCCGATCCCGGCCAGTAGTGGATAATATTGCAAGCAGCTGAGATTTCAAAGGGAAGGACAGTCAGCCAGCTGATGGCGTACTCTATGCCGCACGCCCACCCGAAGGAGGGATCAACGAAACGACAGATGTACATGGTGAAGGCCCCATTAATCGGATACATGACGGCCAATTCCGCAACGGCCTGCATCATAAGGTATCTAAATCCACGTATATGTTAGTCAACTGAAGACAAAAATCATCCGATTTCGACGTCGAGGAAATCATACATCATGACACCTAACATAAACACGTTAGCAAAGGCATCGCAGCAGTTCTGTTGTTGTTGCACCAGTTCACAACTAACCAATGATCAAGAAACCAAGAAACACGGAAGCAGGTCCGCCATTCTGAAAAGCACCGCCAGAGCCGACGAATAGACCAGCACCAATTGCACCGCCACTTGAAAAAGCATCGATTAGTATGTGTGCAGTTGAGAATTTTGGTATTGGACCCTTACATGGCGATCATCTGCATGTGCCTGCCCCGTAGATCTCGGCGAAGCTGCGTCTGCCCAACCTCTTCGTCGACGCCAAATTGCTGGCCGGTTGCTTGATGGTCACCAACAAGCGTACCCGTTTTATAGTCCGGGACATCATTGGAATGCAGCCCATCGCTGTCGGCGAGCGCCGCATTGGTTTCGTTCTTGATACTCATCTTGACGACAATGGAGGGGAGAGAGGACCATGAGGAGGAAAAATGAGAGAAAGAAAAAGGGTGAAAGATGGAGGGCTACCCCGATTTTAAAGCTCCAAAAGCAAAAGCATCAAAAAACACAAAGGCCATAATTTCAGGTCAACCATGATAAAGCGGTTTTTACATATTTCACTTAGGTAGTAAGACACTAGATAAGCAGATTGTCGAGCCAGGATCAGCTGTTGTGTCTGGAAGGTTAGCGGACCGAAGGTTTAGCCGGCTCTCCCGCCAGATCGAGAAACTGTGCTTGATATCCAAGGTGGTATCCTTCCTGCACAGATATCATTGGTGCTCCTTATCTGCCTCAGCTAAACCACCTGCCCTTTACGGAGCTACGGGGTAAAATATGTGGAGCTTAGGAGGCGACGCTTACTTGTACAGGGCTCTTCTCTCACCCTCCTGGCCCAACCCTTTGCACCATCAGCTGTTTCCTGGGGCGTGTGTTTGCTTTCTTTCGCCCGCTTTTAGTCTTTGTTTTCATCGCGAGTGTGACTTTCGACGGCGTCCCCGGGTAATGCCCCTGCAATGACCCCAGTCTTCGCTAAATTTAGCGCGTGTGGACAGACACGCCGCGGTTTCTTACCCTTAAGACCAAATAGTTGGTTACATGGGCGTAACGTGGTGTGAGCATTCAGACTCCAATCTAGCTGATGTCCTGTACAGAATCAAGAGTGCATGTATTATTTCAATTTGGCTGCTAGAATTAGTCGAGTATCAAGATGATTCCAATCCTTCTCGTAAAAGCGAGCCAAGCTTACATTAAGCATCCAACTGCCTGTCAAAAGGAATAGTCACAAGACGTATCACATAACCAATGCACGGGCCACACATACTCAAGGGTTAAAAGGATAAATCACAAAAGTGAGGCAATTTTATTCAAGCGCGCTTTGCGACGATACCAGATACACTAAATCTAACACTGCCGGGGTACGTCAGTCGTTCAATAACGTGCTCGACCTAATAAGTACAAGCAACGGCCAAGTATCGCCTAAGGCGACGTCTCGTTAAGAATCTCACGTGCGATATTCAGACAAGTATGTCGTAGCGCTCACTGCGTTGTGCATTCAATGCCACCGAGCGGCTTAGCTGAGAATAACAAGCCTGTCGCCCCTGTTACGAAGAACCGAAATGCCACCGCAACTTGGCTGATCCATGGGAGCGTAAGTCGTGTTAGGCACATCACGTGCCGATCTTAGCCAAACCCAAAAGAGAGACTCCCGGAAATAAAAGGAGTGGCAACATACTTAGATAGACAAGCAACTTTTAGAAGGCCGCAATAATCGGCGGAAAATAAAACCACCATAGCCAATTTCTTCCCTTGTGTCATCTCTCATCGCCTCTCATTACACATGTAGCTTGTGTTTGCTGGTGTGTCTGTTGAGCATATCAGTCGTCCGCGACGCCGGGAATGCTGTAGACTACCCACAAAGACTACTTTTCTCTGCCGGGCCACCCTTTTTTTCAGTCGTCTTCCTCGTCATCGTCATCTTCCTCATCTTCTGCGCATCATCACTTTCTTTGCATTATTCTTCTCCCCCTTTCTTCTTCTACTTCAGATTCGTTCCAGATGTAGTAATATATGGTGTGATGTAGTTTATCCCTGCCTGTTCTAGTCCTGGTTGTCCTGGTACTGGAACTGGTTCTCCGCTCCCGGATTCTCTTGGCCATCCTGACTCGCCCTATCCCCGTCCCGTAGGGGCTCAGTAACGCGGTCTACCCACGCCCGGTAATTGTTACACATTGTCTCGGGACAGCAAGAAAGGAGTAGAAAACGTCGACGAGTCCCAGTCGGCTCTATCCTGGCCTAACTCGGCCCCCTGAGTCCGGAGGAATACAAGATGAGTACGAAATAGGCATCAGACTCAATACAGAATCAGGGGCTAGGCGGTGTACAACGGCAGAATGCTTACTGGCGGCCAGCAAGCCAGGCTGCGGACTGTGACATTTGAGACACCAGAAGAGTGAGTCATGCCAGCACCAATCAAAACATCCAGAATAAGGTAAGCTGGCACACAAATTATTTCAGTATATCAAGGGGATTACCTTAAGGGGGATATTTGCATTAAAGCGCCGCCAATTGTTTAAAGACTTTTAGAGACTTCGAAGTTAAGAGCGCCGGTGGGGCAAGCAAAACATTGATTTTAATAATTTGATTAATTTCAAACAAATTCAAGTACCAACGCTTACGACCTGTCCTCCTCCTACGCTTCCGATCTCGAACGCGCAATGCCTTCAGCCGCCGAGATACGATGGATTACCGAGCTGGTTGATATGCATCCCGGCGACGTACAGAGGGTGTCAATGCGGCAGCCGTTGCCCATCGAGATCGTAGAGTCCGATCCGGCGTGGCCCGCCACGTTCGAGCGCGTGGCGTCATGTATCCGGGAAGCCCTCGGTCCCGTTGCCGTCTCCGTCTCGCACGTAGGGTCCACCTCGGTGCAGGGCCTGCCGGCCAAGGCCATCATCGATATTGACCTGGTGGTTCCCGACCCTATAAACGAGGCGGCCTATGTGCCCGCGTTGGAGAAGGCTGGCTTCCAGTTCCTCTACCGCGAGCCGAAGTGGTACGAGCACCGCTTCTTCGGGTTACTCGAACCCTACACCAACCTACACGTCTTCGGGCCCAGCTCGGCCGAGCCGGTGCGGCACACCATGTTCCGAGACTGGTTGAAAACGCACGCCGAAGACCGCGAGATATACGCGACGGTGAAGCGGGAGTCGGCCGCGGCGAGCCAAAAGGCGGACGAGACTGTGCTCCAGTATAATGCGCGTAAGAATACTGTGATAAAGGAAATCTACGCGCGCATCTTTAAGGCCTATGGACTAGTTCTAGACGAAAGCCCGACGGAGGACTAGTGACCTTACTGTAGACTTTCCACTGGGATTTTTGACAACTAGAAGCGTAATAAAGGGTTAATATAACTAGTTTTAATATATCGAGGAGGGAAAGGAGTGCACCCCTACCGGGGTGGATTGATTTTGTTTTGTTTTTGGCAAGGTAGGAAGGCGGGAGGTCAGGTAGGTAGGGACGAGCAGGTGAACGGTAGTATTGTCTATGGGTAATCTCGCAGGAGGTGCAGATAGGGGTCACGTTAAAGACCAGTGGGTGTTTGGACCTAACAACAAGTTATATGGCCTGCCCGCCTACCGCAGCAACATGTCATACTTCCATTCTTTCTGTGGCACGTCTTTGTACTGTATGCTTGTCGGATGCTTCTTGCGCGCCGGCAGCACTCGCCGGATGTAAAGATCGCCTACGTTTATGGAATCGTACGTGTGGCCCGGCTTTTTGCAAGCATCCAGCACCGTCAGCTCCACGTCCGAGTCCATGGTCAGGAAGAACGGCAGAGAGTACCGCGGTTGGCCCGTGCGGTTGCGCACGCGATGGACAGTGGCCGGAAAGAGTCCGTCCGTCTGCCGCTCGAGGTGCTGTCCCACGTTGCAGACGAGCGTGCCCGGCGTCGGCGGCGCATCCACCCAGATGCCGTCTTGGTTGAGCACCTCGAGCGCCGGCACGTTGGGCTGCTGTAGCACCAAGGTCAGCCACGAGAAGTCCGCGTGCGCACCCAGCCCGACGCTCCCGGCATCACGGTCGACGGGCGTCGGCGGGTAGTAGAGTGCGCGCATGCCAGTGATGGGGAACTGGAAAAGAGGGTCCAAGGCCGTCTCGTCCAGGTCGAACGCCAGCGCCAGCACGCGCACCAGCTTCATAGCTAGTGGCAGTACGCGACTGTAGTAGGCATACAAGCCCTCGCGCCACCATGGCGCGTCCTTGGGCCAGATGTTCTGGGGCTGGGTAATGTGGGCGGGTGGCAGCCGTCCCGTCTTGCCCTCATAGTCCTGCTCCGGCTCGCGCACGCAGTCACCCATGGTGAAGGCCTCCTTGATGTCACCCTGCGTGCGCGGGTCAAGGCGCGTCTCGCCCATGGGCTCGTAGCCGCGGATGGCCGGGTTCTTGTGCACGTGGGCGTCCATCTTGGTGTCGAGGTCGAGGGCGAAGAAGCGCTCGAGGAGGGCAAAGGTTTCGGCAATCAAGGACTCGGGGATGCCGTGGTTCTTGACATAAAAGAAGCCCACATTATGGCAGGCTGCGTGCAGCTCCTTGGAAATCGCTTTGCGCGCCGCCAGTGACGTGTCCAGCTCGGCCAGGTCGATGGTCGGGATGGCCGTGAAACCCGTCGGCTGTTCGGCGACCTTGCGGTACGTCGCCTCGGCGCCCGAGTGGAAGTAGACATAGTTGCCGTCCTGGCCGTCAGCAACTTATCAAAATGAGAAAAATAGATCATCAATAGCTCACCATGTCGTTTGGAACTGGGGTGCTTAAAACTTCAGCCTCGTTGAGATGATTCTATTCAACTCGATTCATTGTGCTCTGCGAAGCTGTGAGTTGCTTGGAACTGTGGATTCAACTAAACAGATGCCGGCTTTTTCCTTTCCCCCAATGCCTTGCCAATATCGACATATCCTGCATGGGTTCCCAGCGGTATCGCTCTCCTTATCTACCTCGCCCGTCGGCATTCTCCGACAATCTCCCCGCCCGGGGCCCCTCTCCGAATCAGACACTAGCTCAGACCCCCGTCGTCTCCGCGATATGATATCTACATCTTTGTCCTGTGGAAAATGTGTGAGGCACTGGTCGAGCCGAGCTACGGGCCCAACGCGAGATAAGCAACGACACGGCACTTGATTTTGGTAGAAATGGGGACTTGTTCCCTTAAAATCTAGAGTATAACACGGAGAGGATCTTCATCTTTATGTATTGCCAAGAACGGCTGGATACGTGCTTTTCTCTTCCTGCCGCATCTGCTGTGGCTGTACGATTTGCAGGTCCCTGTTGCAACAGATTCCACAGCCATGTCGCCCTCGCCCTCCGATTATGCCAAGAAGCTCTTTGCTTCATCTTACGATGTCCGCCCCCCCTTCTTCATCTGGTACCCAAAAAACACGCTGGTGGCAGAGAAGAAGCTGCTCTTCAAGATTGACTTTTTCATCTTGACGTACGGCTGCCTCGCCTACTTTTCCAAATGGCTCGATCAGTCGAACCTCAGCAACGCCTACGTCTCGGGCATGCGGGAGGACCTCCGGATGTATGGCACCCAATACAACCTGGCCACCACCTGCTTCTCCGTTGGCCAGATTATCGGACCCATCCCGGCCAACATTCTGCTCACCTGGATCCCGCCACGGATCCTGCTGCCCGGCCTCGAGCTCATCTGGGCTGCTCTGACCATTGGGACATACAAGGTGTCGAGTGTCAACCAGCTGTATGTCCTGCGCTTCTTCATCGGTTTTCTCGAGGGCTCTAGCTTTGTCGGCATGCAGTACATCCTGGGCTCGTGGTACAAGCGCACTGAGCTCGGAAAGGTTCGTGGCATCATCTCTCTCATTGAAACAGATCAAGATCCGAATAACGAGAAACGTTGAAGCTAACTGGCAAGCGTACCGCCATCTTTGCGTGCGCCGCCTATGTCGGCACGATGATCTCGGGTTACTTGCAGAGCGGTGTGCTCGCGGGACTCAACGGAAAGCACGGCATCGAGGCGTGGCGATGGGTGTTCATAATTGACGGTAACTAATTTTTGTCCCGTTTGTTGGTCTGAGGCGTAGCTGACAGCCAGGTATCATCACCATCGTCATCGCCATCTACGGCTTCATCTTCTTCCCCGATACGCCGCAGCAGACCAAGGCCTTTTACTTTACCCGAGAAGAAAAAGAGCGCTGCGTTGAGCGTCTAGTGGAAGACGGCCGCGCCGAAACGACACACTTTACTTGGGATCTCTTCCTCCGCACCATCAATACATGGCAGCTCTACGTGCTCACGGTCCTATGGATGTTTTGGAACACGACGGCAAGTTTTCCTCGCTACCATATTACAGATAGCGCATGGGCTAACCAATCCAGGTCGGCAAAGTCGCCAACACCGTCTTCCAACTGTTCCTCAAGTATGACACGGAGCACACCTGGTCCGTATACCAGGTCAACAACATCCCCACGTGCATCAACGGCTGGAACATTGTCATGCTGCTTGTTCTCAATACCTTTGTCGACGCCACAGGCTACCGCATGACTGCTATCGCCTTCAACCTGGCCATTCTGCTCTTTGGTACCATCTGTCTCGTGATCTGGGACATCCCGCTGGGCCTGCGCGTCGTCGCTTATATGTTTGCCGGCACTGATGGGCCCCTGTCGCCGATCTTCTACACCTGGGCCAACATTCTCTGCGCAGGTGACGCACAGGTCCGCGCGCTCGTCCTCGCCATCATGAACTCGTTTGGTGCCGCCCTCACGACCATCATCCAGCAGTTCCTGTACCCCGTCACCGAAGCCCCCGAGTATTTCCGCGGCTTCCGCGCCAGTCTCGGCTTCGTCTGCGGGATGTGTCTATGGGTGTGCATCGTGCGCTGCTTTGAAATCCGCGAGCTGTACCGCCGGCGGATGGTGGATGACGGCGTCGAGGAACGCTCGCAGGACTCGACGCCCGTTACGGCCATGGAGAAGGTCGTTGAATGATAGCAGTAGCGCAACTAAATTAGCGGGTCGGCCGGCTCCCGCCGCTATTTTTGGCCCACCCTGTCTCTCTCCATATCATCAAATGCAACCGCCGAGATAACTGCTAGCTATCAATTAACTATTCCCGATTGCCCCCGCAAGTCGATCGGATATCCTATCGCCCCTCTGACGATAGCGGGAAGACCACGCACAATCCGAATACCAGAGTGTCAACGTACATGTAGCACCGATTGGCTGTAATCATAGTGCAGATGCTCTATACGACATACTTTAGGCATAAGATCAGTCCTGACTGTGGTTAGCCACTACTGTATTTATTCTACCTATACCGTGCTTTGCTTCATCACGCTGTACCCCACGCATGCCTGTTATTCTTAGGAGGGATTAGCCCTCAAGGTGCCTGCGGTGCCCTTTCTTTCTTTAATTAACAGTTTGCACGCCTGATCTCATTAGAGAGCTCCGGGCCAGGGGTCCGATAATACGGAAGGTCGACAGTCTTGGAGACATCGGCCGTTCATCGCCTCGATCCACCTAAACATGGCCACCACCACGACAGCCAAGCTGCGGCTGTCTTCCGGAAACGGCCCTGTCTACCGTACCGTTCTGCGGACACCGCTCCGCAATGCCGACCCGTCCGAGATTCCCGTCATTGACGTGTCAGGCATCTTCAGCGCTGATGCCGGTGCCCGCGTCGCCGTGGCCCAGCAGGTGCGTGCCGCGGCCACCAACAACGGCTTTTTCTACATCAAGAACCACAGCATACCCGAGACCGTGACCGACGAGGCCTGTGCCGCCTGCCTCGACTTCTTCCGGCAGCCGTCCGATGTGAAAGCGCGTGCCGACTCGGCCAAGTCGCTATATTTCAACGGTTACAAGGGCCCCAGGACGCAGCGCATAAACCCGAGTGAATCAGTCGACGTGCGCGAGACCTTTTCGTGGCGCTACGATGCTGCGCTAGATCCGGCTGTGCCCGACGTGGCCCAGATCCCCGACTACATCGCTCAGCACCTGCGCAGCGAGGACTTTCCATGGATGACGACGGCCAACCTGCCGCACTTTCGCGAGGCCGTCATCCGCTACTGGCAGGCCTGTCTAGGCCTGGCGCGTGCCCTTGTGCGGACGTTTGCGCTGTCGCTGGACCTCGACGAGCATGCGTTTGACGGCAAGTTTTCGCACCCGGACGCGGCACTCGCGTTGAATTATTACCCGCCCATCTTGCCTTCCTCGCCCAGCAGCGCCGGCGACGGCGACTTAGTCTCCATCGGCTCCCACACCGACTTCCAGCTCTTCACCGTGCTCTGGCAGGACAGCAACGGCGGCCTCCAGGTGCTCAACCGCCAAGGCCAGTGGATCAACGCGGCGCCTATCCCGGGCACCTTTGTCGTCAATATTGGCGACTACCTGCAGCGCATCACCAATGACCGCTACGTCAGCACCGTCCATCGCGCCCAGAACTGGAGCGGCCGCGAACGCATCAGTATGCCCTTCTTCTTTGGCTTCAACCTCAACGAGAGCTGTGGCGTGCTCGATAGCTGCGTGGCGCCCGGCGAGATCAAAAAGTACCCCGAGATCAGCTGCCAGGAGTGGGTCCAGCGGCGCGTTGAGGCTATGCACGACATGGCGGGCGATGACACGAACCCAGAGGACAGGGCATAAAGGATAATGATCGGCTCGGAGGGAAGGATATACGGTGTAAGGAATATGGGATCCACGTGATAAACAGCGTTGTTCAAGACGTACGATAGATACCCTGTAAATATGCTGGCTGTCGGGGACAGATCACATGTAGACCAAGATACGGGCTATCAAACTGCAGGACCAGCCAAAGTGTGTTATTACGGTCAAATGACCGTAATTATCTGGCTAGGGAAAATAGACTGCTTGGATTTATAAGATTGTTCGGCGCCGAATAGATAAGAGGAATGCGATAACTGGTCGGCAGGTCCGCGATGTCGCCGCCTAGTCAGAGACAAAGATAACCCATTTAAGACTACGATAGAATATACAAAGCAGTCGAGAACTCCACAAGACAAACCAGGAAACATAAGGATCAGAAAAGATAATGAAGCTTAGAAGGGAGCGTTACCTCCGGCATACACAGCTGTGATAAGGAAGGGGAAGGAGCTAGTACGAAGTGGGAGGTGGGTAGCCTCCCTTCATAAAAGTACATGTAAGTTACACTTTTATTACTTGGACGGCCGAGATTCTTTTTTTCTTTTTAAAAAGAAAATTGCTAACAAGAAAAGTTTCCTACCACCAGATCCGGGTGCAATCAGTATTACTGGTACTTCGTAGCCTCTTCAACAAACTTTCTAGTATGTGTCCGCGATTCAAATAAATGATCCAACGTCTCAGGTGTCATATCTTTCGTCTCGGGAAGACGGAACCAAGACCAAGTCACCAGACAAATGGTTAGCGTACCCGGGAGAAAAGCAGCCTTTCCCTTTAAATTACCATTGGCAGGATTGAGCATGTATGGGGCGACAATAGTGTTGATGATGCTTAAAACGTAGTACATGGTGCGGCCGAGGGAAATGGTCTTGGACCGTAGTCGGATTGCGCCGACCTCGGCTCCAATGGTGAATGCGATTGGGCCGATAGAGCAGCTATACATGAAAAACTATAAGTTTGTAAGTAAGTATCCTATAGGCTTTTAATGGTACATGACTTTTTGTCATATATCGTAGATCGTGCGGAAAGACGGTGTTGAAGAAAACGGAGTAGGGTAAATCGCTTCTCTTTCACAAAGACATACCCAAAACATAAGAATACTTGCTTGCGCCCAGCGAATGCTGCTTGATGTTGGGGCCAGGGCTAGGAAGCCGATAATCCACATTGTCGGAAGCATAATAAGCAGCCCAGTAAGGTACATCTTTCTTCTGCCAAACCGGGTCTGGATGAACCATGAAAGAACAGTACCGACGAAGGCAATTGAATAGTTGCCTAATGTGTGTATATGATTAACATACTGACAAATGGCAAAATAGATTGAAAATTTGGAGATGGACATACCCAATGTGATCTTGAATGAATCGCTCGTCTCTAGGCCAGCGAGCGAAAAGAAATAGGTGCTGTAGTTCTGGATCACGAAACCGGGAAGAATTTGACCTCCCCAACTTACCACAGCAATTTCTGTTCTGCGGCGGTTGGTGCCCTTGAAACAGTCAATGTAACTGCCTTGGATCTTCATAACCTCCTTTTCTAATTTGAGAGTCTCGGTGATCATGGCCATGGTGTGGTCAGGGTTGATTACGTCTTGGGGCGCACTGCAGATTCTCTTTAAAGATGCCCTAGCCTCCACGAACCTTCCCTTTCTGGCCAGCCACCATGGAGATTCGGGGGCAAACCAGCAGGCAATGAACATGGGCAGTGGCCACAGCCATTGCACAGCAAAAGGTACCCGGTATGACCATTCGCCAGAGACCTTGAGCATACCGTTGAGAACGCCTGCTGCGATGAGGTGTCCCATAACCCAGCAAAGGTTGACGTATGTTGTCACATAGCCTCTGATTCGAGTAGGGCAAATCTCGGCTGCGTACGTGGGTGTTGCAGCAGCAAAGACGCCGCAAGGTGTAGCTCTAATAGAGACTAATGTTAGCAAATATTCTATGCGCAGCTCGTGTTCTTGGATTATTATTGAACGTACAGCAACAGCGTTCCAACCAGCAGGAGCTCAATGCGATCAGCGAAGAACAGCATGAAGACAAAACCAGCCACTAGAGCGTGGCAAATCATCATGACAACTCTGGGAGACCACCGATCAGATAACCACCCATTCAGAATGGTTCCGATACCAAGGCCGATATTCACAGCCATGGATAGGCCAATCTGCCATGGAGATGAAATTGACCACTTTCCGTTGGCAAGGAGCACTCCAAAAGCCCTCTGGAAGGCGGGAAACGCGTAAAGTTGGTTCATAAGGATGAGGTCGTACGACTCCATGATTGTCGCGTTGGAGATGATGACGGACCAGAGGACTGCTGACTTGTAGTATTTGAAAGCATCTTTGAGCGACAGGTGGGCGTCAGTTTGGTTACCGATGACTTGGTCACCCTTCTTGTCGATGTTTTCCTTGTCGGGTATGGCGGAGCCTTCCCAGATCTCTGCATTGCCTAGCTTGTCATTCTTCACAGTTGCCATGACTGTAACGTTATGTTGATATTAGGAGTAGATGAAAAATGATATATTTGAGTTTCGGAAAATACTGGAAACAATGGGACATGGAGGCCATTATATATTCACAGAAGTCGTCGCCGTCGTTGTCGACGAACAAAACTCTGGGGAAGGCTCATAGTGTGTCTTAGCAGATATGGGGTTTTCCCCGTGGGGTTCAAGGGGCTCAATAACGTGTACACTTGGCACGTGCGAATGCCTCTTAAGCTCAAGTTACCAGACTTGCCCCAGTGTCCAAAATGGCGCAGAACAGGGAGTCATTTGTGTGGTAGTTTGATCAGAAAAGCACTACCGTTTGCAGTGATGCAGCAGTGGCAATGGGAGGAATGCACCGTGACTGTTTGGGTATGCTGCTCGGGGCTTCGGGGAGTGGCGGCCTTCATCGCACTAGTTCTAATAGTTTCTTACCAACTGGCTCGGGGAGTACCGGTTCGTGGTGCCCAGCAGTTCTCATTGTCGGCAGTCAACATTCGTCTGATATCTTTTACCAACAGGGCCCCTGAATTCATTTCCACTCGTTTTACTCCGTACGAAGTATTTCAATAAACTCGCGTACCGATACTCCGCAAACTACCTTACATCTACTCGGGGGGAGGTTGTTTGGGTATCAATAATGTATTGTTGAAGCTATTTTTCTCGCTCTCTTTCTATTTCCCGGGAATAATATATCGACATAACAACTGAAGACTTCTTGTCGGCAGTCGGTAGTCCGGGGGCCGATCCAGACTAGTAAAAACTCCTTGTGACCCTCCTTTATCGGCGCCGCGGCACATTAAAAACCTATCAATCCTCAATCACTTGCACGAATCCCCTACATCACCTATCCATATTCATTTTACAAGTCAACATTTCTCGACTCCTACAAAACACAAAATAATTTCTCATCCACCGCAGCCATAACTTAGAACAATGGCGACTTCGGAAAGCCCCAACATCGTCTTTATTATGGCCGATGACCATGCGGCTAAAGCCATTTCGGCATATGGCTACGGCATCAATTCGACACCCAACATTGACCGGATTGCTAAAGAAGGCCAGATCTTCCATCACTGTTATGTGACAAACTCGCTCTGTACTCCTTCTCGCGCCGCCATCCTGACAGGAACACACAACCACGTTAACAATGTCATGACACTGAACTCCAAAATCAACAACCGCATCCCCAATGTAGCTAAACAGTTGCAAATCCATGGAAACTACCAGACGTGCATTGTCGGCAAGTGGCACCTCGGAGAAGGCCCTATGCATGAGCCGACTGGTTTCGACCACTTCAGCGTGGTGCCTGGCCAGGGCGAATACTGGGACCCGCATTTCGTGAACAAGGGGGAACCCAACATGAAGCGCGTGCCAGGGTATATCACAGACATCATCACAGACAAGAGCATTGATTTCATGAAAAAGAGGGACAAGACCCGACCCTTCTTTCTCATGGTGCACCACAAGGCGCCGCATCGCTCTTGGGAATGCGATCCAAAGCATGACCACTTGTACACGGACAAGATACGGATCCCGGACACATTTACAGACGACTACAAGAACCGCGCAAAAGCAGCTGCTAACGTCAAGATGCGGGTTGCTGATGACTTGACCTATTTTGACCTGGGCCTCGTACAGCCCGAGGGTGGCGCTGAAGCGGCAGGCCAGAAACTCTTTGATCTCAATTTTTCATACCCATATCGGAAGGTCCCACATCCAGACGACGTGTCGAAGCTCGTACTGCGAGATGTTGCTGATGGGACGGCGTTTTCCTTCAAAACGAAAGATGAACTGGCTGAGTTCAAGTTCCAGCGCTACATGCAACGCTACCTACGGACGGTCCAGAGTGTCGACGACAACGTCGGTCGCATGCTCGACTGGCTAGACAACGAAGGCATCGCGGAAAACACCGTCGTCGTGTATACGTCAGACCAGGGCTTTTTCCTCGGCGAGCATGGCTGGTGCGACAAGCGTTTCATGTACGAAGAGAGCTTTCAGATGCCTTTCCTCATCCGGTACCCAAAGGAAATCAAAGCCGGTTCCGTCAACAGCAGTGACATCATCTGCAACGTCGATTTTGCAGCGACATTTTGCGACCTGGCGGGATTGAAAGTACCGAGTTACATGCAGGGTGTATCTTTCAGGCCGTTGCTGCTCGGACAAACTCCAAAGAACTGGCAGCAAGTAGCATACCACCGGTACTGGATGCACAATGACGCCTGCCACAATGCATATGCGCATTATGGCGTGCGTGACCAGCGCTACAAGTTGATCTACTGGTACAATGACGACCTTGGAATTGAAGGTGCCAATGCTGGCGGCACAGACCCGGAATGGGAGTTATTCGATTGCCAAGAAGACCCCCTGGAGCTTTTGAATGTCTACAATGACCCAAAGTATCGAGATATCGTTAAGACGATGACTGTACTATTGGAGACAAAGATGGAGGAAATTGGCGACATGACACTACACCCTAGGTTCCAGAACGTATGAACAGGGCGTGTCTAAGCATGCAATATAATGATACATGTATTAGATATTGTTAATCCCACCGTTACTCTGCTTGCTGTAAGCAGCCTGATGTCTGATACATGTTAGACGCAAGTCAACCACGGAGCTGGGGCTGGAAACTCGTTTTTATATGATAAACGTAATACGCCGTTTATTTATATTAAAAATAATTTAAACTGGGAACATTCATGATGAAGTAAACTAAAATGAAAATTTTAAATTAAATGTCACGTCTTTTATTAAAACTTTAAATTGTAAACGTAAATATTTTAGTTAAATATTCTACTAAAAATAAAATCTATTACGTATAAAGATATTATTATTATCCGCCTTTCTTTCTCAGCCATTCCTGACTATTGGCGACTAGCTTGACATAACCCTCATGGGGGAAAAACTGCCACAGATCTAAGTCGGTGTGTGTTCTAGTTACAGGCGCGTGTAGTGAGCCACGAGTGGTCACTTACATAAAACAAATAAAATGTTGAGCTCTACTAAGTCACGGCTAACCAACTTACGCGAAACAGCCTGGTGCTTAACTATTTCACCAGTATGGGAACTACTGAGTTGGGGCTGGGACGGTTCGCATGGCCTGATGCCAACTTTTTTCTCCTTTTTATTTCTTACATATATATGCAGGGTCCATTATGCTGGAAGTCTGTGGGGTGGTAAAGGCAAATAAACATATGGGCTAAGAAGTTTCACTGATCAAGCGCTAGTAGATAAATAGTCGGATATATATATATTATTTCAGCTGAAATAAACCCCTTCGTTTAAAGGATGTACCCTCCATAAAGTAGCCGAAGGTTAGCAATATTTACCATGTCACTTGCCCTCTTCCTCAATGTGCGTAATTTCCGTCTTTTCCATCATATTCATATCACCTGCCTGTGTAACAGCAGCTGCTTCTCCATCGAAAATAACGGCCATCTCTTCGAGACTGTGGCCCTTTGTCTCGGGGTAGAAGAAGTATTCCGTCGCAACCACAACCACGAGAATACAGGCGAACACAATATAGTATTTCCAACCAATGCTGCCGAGCGCAATTGGGTTGACGAAAACATTGAAGAAAATAGCAACGTAAGTTGAAAGTTGCGTCAGGGCAGTACCGCGAGCTCGGAGATGGTATGGCCAGATTTCGGTCGTGTACGAGATAACGAGGGGAGTGCTTCCGAAAGATTAGTACAGAATAAAAACGCATCGTGGGCGGAATGCAACTTACAATGCGACATCATAGAATCCATAGTAGATGTATAAGAAAGGGACGACAGCAATGCCCACATGGTGGTTCCCAGTGGTGGCAAAGCCACCAGACAGACCAGATATGAGAATGAAGCTGACAAGCATGCCGATGGAGCCATATATGAACAGCGGCCGGCGGCCTACTCGATCAACACAAGCGGCACCGCCAACAGAAATGATGAGATTCCAGACTTGAAGGCAGGCGCTAATGAGAGTCTGGTTGGTGACGGACGTGATGCCGACTGTCGTGAGGACTTGGGCGAGGTAGTAAGACACAACGCCAACACCGTTCCATTGAGCAAATATACCGAGGGATACAGAAATAAAGGCTCGATGGCGGTTACCCGGGGTGTTGACGAGATCCATCCAGGACGTGCTATTCTTGGCGCCGATGTCAGCCTCAATGGCTCGTTCAATCTCCAGCATTTCGTAGGCGACAAGAGGCGAGGACTCGTCACCGCCAGCGTGCAGGCGAACAAGCACAGCTCGAGCTTCAGCAACACGACCTTTGGCAACAAGGTAGCGAGGGGATTCGCTGACGAAAAGTAAGACGGGCAGTGCAACGACGGGGATTGCAACCTGCAGAATCGAAGGAATGCGCCAGGCCCAGTTGTTCGTATAGTCGCGTGTGCCGTAGGTCGCCCACGCAGCCACAATCGAGCCGACGTACCAACCGCACAAATAAAGAGCTGTCAGGAAGCCACGGTGTGTCGGGTATGCAAGTTCGGTAATGAGCAAAGGAGCGAGGCCACCCCACCAGGCAGAAGGCTGGCCGAGAAAGACGCGGCCGAGAATAAATTCAGTTGGGTTTCTTGAAAATGCCTGTAGGAAGACACCGAGGAAGAGGAAAAGGTAGCCAATGTAGATGCCTTTCTTTCGGCCCCAGCGATTGGCAAAGTAGGCCACAAAAGGGTAGGCAACGGCAGCGGACAAAGACTGGACAGCATTGATAAAGCCGAGCCAGGAGCCTTCAGGGTTGTCCATGAAATCACCCCATTGGGGCAGAGCCATCAAGCCGTTCATCATGGTACCATCATAGCCATTCGCAGCTGAAGTTAAAGCCAGCGCAATAGTAAAGATGTTCAGGACGACCAGATGACTCTTCTTGTACCATGGAATTCCATCGTCTGGTAACAACCGGGCAAGGTGATCACCAATGGCACTGTGGCCTCCAAGCTCTGACTGAAGTTTTGCAACCATTGCATAGGAGTGCTGCGGTAAAAAGAAGTATGAATAAGGGGGTGAGGTGTCTAAGAAAAGAATCGCAAACGAAGAGGGGTTGAGAAATACTTGATGGGAATCTGCTTTGTATACCACGAGACTCTCCTTGTCGAGTTTCCGGACTTGATTTATATACCAACGCTTCTTCAATGGCTGATCTTGCCGTCATACTTGCCGTCACCCAAATGAGAGGCCCTTCCGCAAACCTGGGGGGATATCATCTGATGCTTGGAGGTCGGGGTAAGTGGGTAGTCCGGGGAAAGCTGAACAAGGTCCAGACGTAGTGACAGTAATTTTTTTTCTCGGGGAGTATCGGGCTCGTGCCGACAGAAACAGTGCTCCATAAAATCTCGACCCCACAAAGTCGCCCATGGGGAAAAGAACACGCACCGGTTTAGCGTACTTCGGCTCAAATGTGTACGGCAGAAAAATGCGCCGATCTTGGACATAATGCAGCCCATTGATTCGGGGGTTCGGACACCAAGTCCATGCGTGGATCTATTGTCAGAGACAAGTATGCAATCTTGTCCTTTTAATTTCTCAACGACAAAACGCAATCGGCAGTTCTGGGCAGAGCGATCCAGTCTAATTTATCTCGAATGCCAGGAATTTAAACGAGAACTATAACACGGTGCTCGACGTAGCGTAACCAACCTGGTCCTGCACAAAGAGCTAGGAGTGTATTTGCATCCAACGAGACCCTGAAAAGAATATGCAGACCAAGATAGGAGGGCCAGATATCACGAGAAGCAGCTTTCTGCCGCAGTAAGTAGAGTCTGCCTAGCTTGTACGCATTGATCAGTGTAAGAAGGCATTTCCTGCTAAAGATACATATCATAATGTCGACAAGTAGTCCTGCAGAAGTTGTCGGCCACGCGCAACACTTGGACACTCGTCCTCCCAAAACCTAAGCTGCTCAATTACCAAGAGCAAAGATTCCTTCCACGCAACTGGGACCTGTACCCTGCCGCTTTTAACTGCTCCTACCACAAGCAATGCATTACCGATAGTCTTGAGCATGACATAGAACGTACCGTGGTGACGGTGTAAGAGTATGTCTTTACCACTTTTATCGAGACAGTGGTGTAGCGCTTTCTCTGCGTAAGGCAGGGCAATCTCACGATGTGGGGCTTCGAGCGGACTATGTATAACGTAGTACAGGAATGGCCGATACACCCACGACTTTGTCTCTAAGATACGAGAGTGAACAATATACGGCAACTCCTCAGTAGGAGCATCGTTATCATTTGACCGGAGAGGAGTGGGAAGGTTGTCGTACCTGTATGATCAGCTCTGAACTTTGAAGATGTATCATGAAGATGACCTACCATTCGTTAAGCTGCCGCTCGAACTCTTTGGCTGTTTTGGCCAGGAATGGAATAGCATCTGCCGTCCAAGAATCATGATCACCGGCGTACATAATGTTCAGGACGCGATTTATTATACGCCGTAGTGTAATATCCGTCAAATAGTATAGCCAACTTTGCTCGTGGTGTCGATGTGACAGGGTTGGCTGGCTCCGGTTCCAGGCCACCGGAAAGTTCTCTTCGGTAGTCTTCCCCTGAACAGGACTCGGCGCGTCGGGGGGGTAAGGATGCACTGCTATGTCAGTACTGTTCGACAACGACGAGGTATAATGAACTGCTTACTGTCTGGATATTCGCAGTCGGCCAGAACGCTTTCTGGCACATCGATCTCGCTGCGCATCTCACATTCCGACTTGTAGCAGCTCCAGTAAAGCCGTTGCTCCAGGCGCCTTCGTTTCATGGACTTGTCCGGGTCTAGTTGCTGTGCCGTTGGTGTACAACGCGCCTTGCATTGCAAGTAAATACGGAAGGACTCCGATGCGGCTCGGAACTGCGACCACGCACTGAGCGGTCGCATGGTGTACATGAGGTAAACGCCAACTAGGAAGTGACACTGAGAGACACGGATTCCTCTGTCTAAAATACCGAGACGCCGGCGGGCGATGGTGTAATATGCTTCGCCTTGTTTCAAGGCATCGGCGTGCACTTGCAGAGATGAGGCGCCCTGAGCAGTCTGGGCAGAAAAGTTTGTCGGATCAAAAGGTTGGGCTACGCAGCCAAGAGCGGCAGTGATGAGCTGACATACAAAGTAAGCGGCGAACGTTTTGTTAAGATCAACTTTTGGATGTAACTTCTTACCACCAAACATGAGTCTGTATTCCAGGCAAATCCCTCTTCTACCACTCGTTGTGTCAATGCCCAGATGGCATCTACATCCAGGATTGGGTTTTTTATGTGGACTAGGTCGATAAACCTCTGCACCAGGTGTGGGATGGCATCTTCATCAACGATCCTGGATAATATTTTGGAGTTTTGTGGTTGCCTAGAGTTCAACGTTGGAGAAAACTCATTGGTATCGGTTTCTGAGCTCTCGTCGGGCGGTTCGGCGAGAATCAGGGCATCGGTGATATAATCCGGCGGATATCGGTTCTCAAAAACAGGCCACTTCAGAATGGCATCAGCTGTAGTCCGAGCCGGAGGACAGTGCAGCGGATTCTGTTGCTGGGACTGGTCATTCATGGATGGAAAGCCAGGGGGCGTGCCTGCAATATGCTTTTCTGGCAGACCTGGGGTAGCCACTTGGGACACATTGTCAAGACGAAAGAGCACTTGTTGTAGTTTCTCCAAGATGAGAATGCTGGCAGGGTCCAGACTATGGCTATCAGTTAATCTATCCCAACCCGCCATTCTGTTCCAAGGGGTACTAACGTAGATTGGTCATTGGGATCATCATAGACACAGTGCGTAGAGGATGCAAGGCAACTGCCGCACGAGGGCCGTGCATTGTTGCACTTGGTTTTCCTTGCGCGGCATAGATGGCACGCAGCAAGAGCTCTTTTCCGTGGATAGGCGGCAATTGTCCTTGGAAGTGCTTCCCGTCGTTTTCGCTTTGAAGTTGTCTGGTTTGATTGCGGCAATACTAATCCTTCTGCTGATCCAAACTCGTGTTCAATATGTCCAAATCTTGCCACGTGCTCTGCGCTCGTGTCGGAGCTAGGGGTTGCCGCCATGGGGTTATCCACAGTACCGCTCAGGTAATTTGCTCTGTGTCCGGTGCTGAATGCTGGCCCGTCCATATCGGCACGTTTCTATTGCCGGGTGGTAGTGAACGGCAGATGTGAGCATGAGAGGTTCACGATCGTAGTGGAAAAAGGACGATACATTGGAATGCAGTCGTCGGGGAGTCGCGGTCTTTATGAATCTTGTTTAGACCCACCGAACTCATTCCTTCGGCAATGTCTGCTTCCCCGCACTTGTAAACGACTCGGTGGCTCTGGCCCAGACTTTTCCAACTGCGGCATAGTGGAAATTTTAGTGGGAATACCGTGTGACTGTTATTTCAGCGTAACATGCCGAAAATTCGCTTCTTTTTTGGGCGCCAACATTGTCTACATGTTAGTGGACAAGAACAAAAATCACAGTTTGAGACGTACGTGGGTTCTGTCGTAGCAGAGAAACAGTATATCAATATTTTGAAATTAAAAACACCCAAGGCTGAACACTTTTTTTTTTTTTTTTTTTTTTTTTTTTTTTTTGAAATACTTGTACAGTGCCAAAACCGACACGTAAATCTTCCCATGCCTCTATGCCCCGAAGCCATGCTTCATAATCATGTCAAATATCTCCAAGTCCTTCACTGCATCTTCCGGTGTCGTCTTCACCGGCTTACCCTCCACCACCAGCGCCCACAGACTCTTCATCTCTAGTGTGTAAGGATCCTCATACGACTTCCGAACTGTTGTCTCACGGAAGGTACCGTCGACATTCTCCGTGATGTGCATGGTGACGGGGAGGCCTTTGACGTACGGCGTGTCGTATTGCACACGAACTGTCTTGTTGTTGCCGTACACCTCAATATGGGCGTCAAAGCGGGGAACGTTGTCCAAGCCCGATTCGTAGGAGACCGTAAAGGACGGATATTTAAAGAGGACGCTGGGAGGCAGTTAAGTATGAGAACACGTTGGGGCATATGGCTAGACAAGACTCACTTCCAAAAAGGGAAATTCGGCGACGAGCCAACGACTTTCTGGGGCATCCCCAGGACGTCCCTCATCACGGACAAGTCGTGTGAGCCGAGACCGCCCAATACACGCCACATCCGTGTCGACTGAGGCGTTACGGGCACTCCGCACTCTGTCTCCAATGCAGTCTTAACCATCTCCGTGGCTCTTGTTTGCTTGTCTTCGGTGTCTTCCGGCGAAAAGTCGATGAACCTTGCGGGAAATGTTCCGGATTGTTCGACAAAGTGCGCATTTGGTCCGATAATGTCTACTTATTAGCACTGAGGCACAAGAGAGTGGCCAGAAATAACTGAAGGAGAAGAAAATACGTACCACGCACGCGTGCATAGAGGATATTGTCCAGCCCGCCGATTTCCTTGACGGCATCTTCAAAGGGCGCCGCATACCGCCGCATGTAACCAACCATGACTTTTCCTTTGCTGTCGCGCTCGGCGTCCATAATGGCAGCAGCGTCGCGCTTTGTTAATGCAAGAGGTTTCTCCACGAGGACATGCTTGTCATGTTTCAGCGCTAGGATGGCGTGAGCAGCATGGTACTCGTCAGAGTTGACAACAAGCACAACGTCCACATCCGGAGAGGCACATAGTTCGTCCGGGTCTCGTGTCGTCTGAGGTACATGGTTCAGCACCTTGTCTGCGCAGTGCTTCAATGCTTGTGCAGAAACGTCGCAGAGGTATGTGATGCGGAACCAGCTGGACATGTAGGAGAGCGTGGGGATGTGCACCACTTGGGCGACCTCACCGCAGCCGATAATGCCGACATTGAGGATTCGTCTTGCTGGCGTATTCATTTTTTTGCGAATTGGAGGCAATTGTGTTGAAGTTGGTAAAGGGGTGGTGATATGTTGCCGAGCGTCAAAAAAATCAGAAAAAGTCGTTGATTGTATGCCTGTGTCTTCCAATCCGTTGCTGTTTCTACCAAGCGTATTTAACAAATCTTGCCTGTTATATACGCTGTATGTGTCTGAAGTAACTCGCATCATTTTCCTTGTTAAGATTATCTTCTCGGGACGGTATTTTGACTCCGTAGAATTGGTGATGTCGAACGCGGGGACTCACGGAAAGGGCATGGATCTCCACATTGGCGAGACTCATGACACGAGAGCGGAGCTCGCATACTCGCTGACCCATTCCCGGATGTGGTCCGTCAGCTTAAAGCCTGGGGTTCCATTTTGCCGGCCCTTCTTTGTTGCCATATGTCGGCCAACACAGGATACGTCCCTTCATTCGAGGTACCGATACTCCCCGATCAGACTTGCTATTTTTGGGTGTACATTATGACTCCACAAAATAATGGATAGCAGTAAGAAATTTCGATTCCGATGCGGCCACATACAATTCGCGACCACTAAACAGCTCTAGTTACACATCGACTGCCAGGCAGAGCCTGTGACGGGGTCGGTTCGGTTAATGTAATAACGTATGCTTTGCTAATTTTCTCGGACGAGTCCTGGATTCATTCATTGTCGGGGTATTTGCTAGCGACGGTATCAGAAAAGAACACAAAAGTATACCCGACATTCGGCCGGATATCAGCCGGACTTTTGCCGTGGTGCAGATATTGGAACCAGCATAACAAAAGTTGAATACCACAAGCCGACACAATATGACGACTACAACTTGATAGATACTTTTAACACATTTATCTGGCACAGAGGTCGACAGATTCTACTTGTTATCCTTGCTGCTGGATAATATTCGCAATCGTCAAATTTTGTACCTGCTCAAGATCTCCGACATCAACGATGGCTCACAAAGTAGACATCGATGCGGTGTTACAGTCACTGACATTATCGGACAAGGTGAGAGATCAACCGGGTGGTAGATTTATGAACGAGAAAGCAAGTCTAACACGCGGTGCGACATTTAGATTTCTCTCCTTGCAGGTGCCAATTTCTGGGAAACAGTTGCAATCCCGGCGAAGGGTGTACCGTCAGTCAAGGTTCGTTTCTTTTTGCTACACTTTTGACGAGACAACTTGAACGCAGACTAACTCCTGGGAAGACTACTGATGGACCCAATGGCGCCCGAGGTTCTGATGGCAGCATACGTGCTGCCTGCTTCCCGGCTGCAAGCAGCATCGCAGCCACCTTTGATACGGATCTAGCGCGTCGTATCGGAACCGCCCTGGCCGAAGAGGCGCGTACCAAGGGTGCACGCTGGCTGTTGGCGCCGACGGTTTGCATCCACCGGCACCCGCTCGGCGGCCGCAATTTTGAAAGCTACAGTGAGGACCCGTTTCTCACAGGCACACTTGCGTCGCATATGATCCAGGGCGTTCAAGGCCAAGGCGTGGCCGCAACCATCAAACATTATGTCGCCAACGAGCAGGAGACAGATCGTATGACTGTTGACGAGATCATCAGTGAGCGGGCCTTGCGGGAAATTTACCTGCGCGCGTTTGAGATCGCGATCAAGGAGGCCAAGCCGTGGGCTGTCATGACGGCTTACAATTTGGTGAACGGGGTGCACTGCGACAGCAACGAGTGGCTGCTCACCAAGGTCCTCCGCAAAGACTGGGGGTGGAATGGTTTGGTCGTCAGTGACTGGGGTGGTACGAACTCAGCCGCCGGGTCGCTGAACGCCGGTCTTGACCTTGAGATGCCAGGCCCGGCAGGAGCACGCACCGTGAGCAAGGTTCTTGCAGCTGTCAAGGATGGCCAGGTCTCTGAAGAGACTATCGACGAGCGTGCAAGGGCGGTACTCGAGCTGAACGCAAAGCTAGGTGCCTTCGAGAAGCAGTCTGGGCCTACCACTGCCGAGCAAGCTATAGACCTGCCCGAGCACCGAGCTTTGATTCGTGAGGCAGGAGCAAAGGGCATGGTGCTACTGAAGAACGAGAAGCAGATCCTGCCGCTCTCCAAAGACAAGGTCGGCGGGAAGACGATTGCCTTGATCGGTTTCGCCAAGGATGCTCTCGCGCACGGCGGTGGCAGCGCGGGCGTCAATGCGCACTACAAGACGACACCGTGGGATGCATTGCACACGGCGTTCGGTGATAGCGTGAATTTTGTCTACGCAAAAGGAGCTCATAGGGAACGTTTGCTGCCATCTATGGGCAAAACCAACAACTACGGGACTGTCGTTGCTCTCGACGGCCAGCCGGGGTTTACTCGCTTGTGGTATGAGCCCACCAACGCCACGCCAGTTCTGACGGTGCATGGATGCGACAGTTCCACCTACATGCCTCTTGGTTCACAAGAATCACTCAACAAGATCCTTGAGATTGTTGGAGATTTTGTGCCTAGCGAGAGCGGCAACCACTACATGGCATGCTCCGGCCTCGGTGCCACTCAGGTTTTCGTTGACGATCAATGTTTGTATGATCAGGAGGGAAACTGCAGCGACCCCATGGGCGCGCTGTTCCAGGCTGCATCGGAGGAAGAAGTGCAGTACAACTTCACGGCCAACAAGACATACCGTATCCGTGTCCGGACCAACCCAGCTGCAGGTATCAGTCTACATATTCTCGAAGGCCGCAGTGGAGTGCGTTTCGGGTTCGCCCTGGAGTCTGACCATGATGCCGATCTTCTGGGTGAGGCGGCGCGCGTGGCTGCTGACGCAGACATAGCCATTGTCTTCACGGGTCATGACTCACAATGGGAGACCGAGGGCCGTGACCAGGACTCATTCCATTTGCCTTGCAATGGCAGCCAGGATGCCCTCGTGGCGGCTGTAGCAGGTGCCAACCCCAGTACTGTTGTCGTCAACTCCACTGGCGTCGCGGTGGCCATGCCTTGGCTGGGACAAGTGGCTGCCGTCATACAGGCTTGGTTTCCTGGTCAGGAGTATGGCAATTCCATTGCTGATGTTTTGATGGGCGCAGTGAACCCTGAAGGCCACCTCCCTGTTAGCTTCCCCAGGAACATCGAAGATGCCCCGGCATACGGCAACTTCCCCGGAACTTATACCAACGGACAGCTGAAAGTACACTACGCTGAGGGCGTCTTCGTGGGGTATAGACATTACGACCGCTTGGCGGCCGACAAGGTCAACTTTCCATTCGGCCATGGGTTGTCATACACTTCATTTCGGCTCGGTGACCTTCAGGTGGTCAAGCAGTCAGATGACGTATATACAATCAAGGTTCGTATATCCAATACTGGCGGCTTGGCTGGCGGTACAGTGATCCAGGCATATGCTGGAAACTCGGTGAGGTCGCCAGAGAATCCCGTCAAGTCTCTGGTTGCATATCGTAAAGTTCGCCTTCAGCCTGGAGAGCTGCAAGTAGTTGAGCTATCAGTTTCGACCAGAGATTTCTCACACTTTGACACGGATGGTCAGAGATGGGTTGTCCAACAAGGGATATATGAGTTTTTAGTCGGGTTCTCGTGCACCGATATTACCCAGGTTGTCTTGGTTGAAATCGAAAAGCAGGTGGTCTATCCAGTGTAAAATAATTTTCACTGTTCAGCTATACTTTGCATCTTTTGTTAATAAATAAATAACAACATGAAAACGAGATATGAAATATAAAATAAAGTACTTTAAGAATAATTACTTGCTAAATACTCTTGACGACTAAATTACACGACTTATTTTAGTGCGTTTCCCTCTTCGAGTGTAATAATATTAAGCAGTAAGTGTAGTAATTTTCTTCCATATGGATCGCCCGCCGCTTTTGGCGGCTTCCTCTTTCGGAAATGGCGGCCAACTTGCTGCCTTAGGCTGCAGGCCCCGCCTTGCCATTTTAGGCAGCGTTGTCAAGAGTCTGTCCAATGAACGCTCGTTATTTTGCCGCTTTTGAAATAAACCACCATTCCACCGTTTCGTCCACCGTCTTCAACCTCACTCCGTCCTCCGTCATGTACGCCATAACCGACTTTAATCACGGCCGAACACACTCCCGCCCAAGCAATCACAACACACCCGACTTTCCGTCTCGTAAAGCTTCTGGAGTCTGCAACTATCTTTACATCAAAATATTATTTTATATGATGTCCTGTCTAGCCTTGCGCGTATGCAATGCTCGCATCTTGCCAACTCGTCCTCGGCCTTGGTCTGCGCCTACTATAACACTCTCGGTGGCTGTCTGGTAACTTTTCGCAATAATTTGATCCAGCAGACCATGTAACAGCTTCCGCTTTAGGCAATCCGATATTCTGGACGTGATAACCTGAACCCTTTCAGGCATCGCCGCCAAGTACTCGCTTGCGAAACGAGATAGGTTGCCTGATGAAATCGCTAGTATTCCTGTGCAACTTTAACCGTCTACATTATAGCTTCGAACCTATTCCCAATCTTAGACGTCTGGTGACAATGGACGGGCGAGTCTATTTTAGGAGTGTGGCATTGTTGTATGTTGCTAACCTGGGGAGTCACCAGCGGCCTACCACCGTACCTATTTTCATCATCTGTCGAGCATCATCCTGGCAGACCGTGAGGCCTCACCCACCAATTGTCTAATCCGGCTCGAAAGCGCTCTGAGAGCAATGTATTGGACGTGGCTGTGACCCCTCCATTCCCAGTCTCGGACGGCTGGCGACAACAGACGGACGAATCTACTTTAAGAGCGTGGCATTGCTGCATGTTGTTTGCCTCGTGAGTCACCAGCAGCCTACCACCGTACCTATTTTCATCATCTATCGAGCAGCATCTTGAGTAGAACTGTGAGGCCTCACCCCCAAAATGTCTGATCCGGCCCGAAAGCGCCTTAAGAGCAATGCCTGCTTAGATTGCGTTGACTCCTCGTAACTAGGCCAATTGAGGAGCACCAGCATCCATGGGTTCGTCAAGTCGTCTAAGCTTGGATAGTTACCATCCGATAGAATATCACGCCATCAAGCACGGGACAAGAGGAGAATGGAGACCGTAACCAAGGTTGTGGATTATGATATAGGTAGGAGGGTAAACGTACGTTTGAAAATATTCGTAAAGAAGTAGACGTCAACATTCTACTCTGTTAAGGAGAGGCCTCCATTGTAGTAGAAGTGTGAAGCAAACTTTTGACACTGCCTGTTCAGGGTACTCTGGTTCCTAATACAGCTGCTCGTAAGGAAAAGAAGAAAGTGGAAGAAGGAGAGCGATATTACCTCTTTTGGTATCTGCGTTAATTTTTGTCACGGAGAGAACAAAAGGGGAAGAACCAGATTATCTCGTCTTCTCATACTGTTGTCTGGCCGCCTGATTGTCTATAAATACACCATATGCTCTCTTCTGTTCGAGTTCTTTTTCGTGTTCAGATCAGTCTTCGGTTAGTCAACAACACAGCTCTCTATCTTACACTTTTGCACCCCTCGTCCACCATGCGTTTTCAATTCCAGCCGCCCTTCGATAGCGATGCTTATCATCGTACAAAACAACAGAAAGAACCTGCTCAAGAGACAACCCGGCATATATCAACCAGCATTCCAAACGATACCGACACGTCTCTTGGAGTCAAGGGTCACAAAGACCTATTGGATACTGCTCGAAAAGCAGTTGATTTCGCCTATGCAACGGTCCAGAAGCCTTTCCAAGAAAGCCAGCATATCAATACAGGTAAGGTAACCCTCTCTGCAAGCAATTCCGGGCAAGTTGTTTAATACTATATAGGCAACGAAACCCCCCTGCGTGAAGTCCGCGAAGGACCATGTGCCGATAAGCCAAAAATCGGGGATGCCAACCTAGAGAATGGAGGTATCAGCCTGACCTCTACCAACCGCCATCAATGGCCCCAGAATCTCTCGAACATAGCAAACCCCGACGGGCTGCCGGCCGAGGTTGGTGGCCTCGAGGCACCTACTATGACATCTCACGCGACATCTCCTTCTCTGCACATTAGACAGAATGATGGCCAGGAAACCTCATACCGTGGTGTACAAGCCGCTGGCTCCCTTGAATCACCCACCGCGGAAGTTAAACACGACCCTGGCAGTGGAGATTCTGAAGCGAGTATAGAATGGGAGGCCGAGAAAATCATCGGACAACAAACCATCCGCGGCAGGACACTTTACAACGTTCGATGGAAGCCGAGCTTTGCGCTTCCAAATATTTTGCAAAATGCAGACGAGCTGGTGAAAGAGTGGAAATACAAAACGAAAGCTTTCTACAAGGACTACCATCAATTGCCAGACGCTAACGATGGTACTAACCCTGGGTCAGGAGTCATGAGTCAAGGGGAAGGACTTCCAAAGAAGGATTCAGAGGACTCAGCAACCATCAAGTGGTATGGTCACCATATCATTTCACAAGAATGCATGGATGGAAAATTATTCTACATGGTTGACTGGAAGCCAACTTTTGAGCCGAAGGAAAACTTATCGGAGGATCTTTTAGAGGAGTGGAGGAAGAGAACCCGGGTTTTTCTAAAGCCGAGACGGGTCGGATCAAGTATTAAGACGAAAAGGGTTAACGGTAAGAAGGTTTCAGCTAGAAATATTCTCTAAGCTGGACATCGTAACTTAATATTAGACTTGTCACTAGTAAAAATCAAGTGAACACAGATATCCGGTTTTTCTTACAGTAAAAGGTGAAATGGGTGTCGCGGTTTGGTCGGATAACTTTTTTACGTCGGGTCCATTTTTGGACCCAGTGTGGCTTTGCACCTCTTTAAGTTTGTACCTCTAAGGCACCGTTAACTATTGTTTTAACACGACGGCTAGACGAATCTCTCTAGCCGAGTTATTGATAACGTCCTGACCTACTTACTGCCACTGACTTTTTACGAAAACGGACCCTACGGGCTTCGAGGGTAGGCTAGGACAATACATACGATCCCGCACCAAAAATGGAACAACGATAACGCGGACGGCGCCTGCACGGGACGGCACGAAGTGTGGTTGAAAGAGGCTGTGGCGCTCCAAGAAGAAAAGGACCAATAGCAAGAAAGTTCATATGAGTAATGAATTTTGGTATGAACCATGAATGAACTAAAGGAAGGTTCATACGAGGAATGAAGTCTCTTATGAGCTACGAAAATGAACTTAGCTAGATATATAAGACTGAGGCTTCCTCCCAGTAAACTTAGAAGACTCAGTCGTTACCGCTTGTCTGAAATGCAACCACCTTTACTACAATTTCTGTGCCCTCATTGCATACAAAACCAAGCACCACTTGACGTGTTGATTAGTTTAACCGTTACACCTTATTACTGATTTACTGAACAAGCCCCCTATATCCTGGTCACCTAGCACGGACCGCTTTTTCTCCGAAGAAAAATGCTCTTTATAACATGACCGGTATTTTTATGCCACACAGTTTTATAGATAAAAAATAAATTATGTTCAAGTCTTGTTTTCTTCTCATTCGGTTGTGGGTAGACTTCCCTTGAGAGCTGCGCCGAACCTGATGACGAATTCCTTAATCCGTTTTATCGACTTCCCCGGCCGCGAAGACTACTTTATTTTCGCTGCGGCCTCTGGCCGCAAGCCCTCATCCGACTGTAAAAGGCCTGGACTAAATTGTAGACAGCACCTTCTCTTTACCTTGTACCTGCTGGTACATGGCCTCGGCCTCTGGTAGTCGGCCCTGGTCCGAGTCTAGACTGCCCAAGTTGTCGACCGAGTTTATAATAACCGTCTCGTTAAGATTCCACCTTAACCTATGAATTTCATCTATCCACCATGAGCACCTCTCTACGTGCGGGAGAAGCCGACGCTGGAGTACCAAGTAGATATTGCTCGTACTTATAGGCACCGATGATCCTACTATAGCTATCGCCAGCCGGAGAAATTCTCTCTTCTCAGGGCCATCTTGTATGTGCGACGTCCATCTGTGTACCACTGGGTGTAATATGTAGCTGCCCTGTGTAGATTCCTGGACCTCGATCATCGAGTAGCGGAGCAGTAGCCTCATCGTGTCCAAGAACTTAGCCTCGTTACAGGCTATCTCATAAAACCATGCAGGCCACTGCTCTTGGTCAAATGCGGCCGCTCGAAGCAGACCATACCACAGGTCTTTGTTAGCGACAAAGGCCCAGACGCGGAGCAGATTTGCGGCAGTCTTGCTTTTCGTTTCAATCGCCTTAAACGATATCGTCCATGTCGTTCCGACACTTTGCTGGTCGTAATCCATCAACGGCGAGCCGGATCCGGCATCGGGCTTCATCAGATCGTCACACTGCTGCTTGTAGAGCCGAACGTACGACTTGACATCGAGCCCAGTCTCGCGGCGATATGAGGCAGCCTGCGCGAGCGCAAGTGGCAGCCCGTCTAATAACTCGAGTAGCTCTCTGCCGGTCTCATCCATAACTATAACTTGATTAGCTTTAGACCTTTAGACGTAACTCGAATATAATCAAAGGCTTACCTAGTTCTCCTCCGTACCACTGCTCAAAAATAGCCTTACTCAAATCTTCATCGACCTTGGGGGAGGGGGGCAGGAGTCAGTCGGGCGGTAGGGACGCCATTTCGTTCGACCAAAATGTCAGAAGGAGGGTGGGTCACACGACATGTCATGTGACATTCACGTGACGTACAAATTCAGGGGCTCCTGGAATAAAACCTAGGAGGTGAGGCTTTTGTGGATTTAGGTAGAATTCTACAGACACAACACAATAATCACTACCTATTGGCCATGTTGCTTATTCGACACAAAATGCTCATGTCACGATTTTATTGCACATATGTTTGTATCTAGTGAGTTAAAAGACGTCACTTGGACCTTAAAGCACTAATTGTTACCCCTCTGAAAAGGTGAGGGGCCTCGGATGGGCTTATATTATTATGATATGCTGGGGATTCACCACTGAATTACTTGATGTCTAAAGTTCCCGTGGCATTAGGTGCCCTACTTGAAGGCCTGCGGCCTCCTTATGCGGGGGTAGGTGCCAAATCCTCCTAAAGTGAGTAGGTGCATGGAGGAGGGGCCCTGGCTAAAGCCTGACGAGTAATGATACTAACGACGGGCCGCACCGAGCTAGTCTGTCTGTGCAGGCAGGCGAGCGCTTGGATCTGTCGCCTCGTCCTTCATATATCGTAAACCAAGGATTTTCCCACGCAGTTCACAGGCTGTAACTAACTCGCGAATAGTTTGGGGCCGCATGCTCGGCGAACGCCCTTTGCAGGTACACTCTCTTAAAAAATCATATATATTGAAACTACCGGCCAACAGAGCCAAATCGGAAAGTTTGATGACGCAGCATCCGAAGACACTCTCACTGGATAGTAATCTTTTGAAACAAATCTCCAGAAAAATCGCCAACCGTCCGCAGGAGTGAATGGAAGTCTTCATTTCCCCGGAACTCCAAGAGCTTACAAGCTCCATACATACTGATCATGGAACGCAGCCGATCGTCCGGATCCGCTCGAGTGTGAGCGCACGTGTGTCGTACAAGCTCAACAATTGATCCAATACTATCGTGGCTTAATGTAAACTGCATGAGAATTCGATGCATCTTGCGTAGAGCCAGGGTTTTCAACTTGGCGATGCCGTGGTAGTCCGCAAATGTATACATTCTGGCGTGGATAAGGAGAACTTCCGGGCCATCGGGCCAGTTGACAGCGTCGTGGTCGCAAAGGGCATCCGGGCATTGGTCCTTGAATCGGGTTAGAAGGACCGTAGCGAGGGCGTCCGGGCTAGTCTTAGCCACGGGGTGTCTTGATCCCTTTTTTTTCTTTTTCGAGGAAACAAAGGCCATGCCCCAGTCATCGTGAGCACCGTATTCCGCCGCCGGCTCCGGCTCCGGCTCCGGCTCCGGCTCCTCTATGCCGTCGTAGTTTCCCGTAAACCCAAACGGAGAGGCCTGCCACTCTTTTCTGGGGGGTTGGGACGGACGTTTCTCTTGGCCGTCGTAGTTACCCGTGTAAGCAAATTGAGAGAAGAGGACAAAGGTCATTTCGTCTGTCTCACGCCATTCGACAAGCTGGTCTGCAGCCTCCTTCATGGATCCATTGACGAGAACTTTGAGGGAATGCGACAGAGAGGCGACGAGGGCAGAATGAATGAAGAATTCTCTCTTGTCGGGGCCGACGACAAACTTGAAGGGGGCCGACACAACAATCCTGGTTCGAAGCGGTGTTAGAGAGTCACGCGATACAGGCAAGTTAAGCTTCATCAGTGCATAGATGACTCACGTTTCGTAGGGTATGGTGTCCATGGTAAGGGATTCTGATTCTGATGATACTTGGCTGTGTTCTCGTTTTTTATGAAGATGGGACGTTTAAACTCGCTTCAGCCGTACCCCGCACCGTCTCGTTTGCACATCGGTCGCGTTTTTGTTGGTTGGTTTTGCTTCGTGGGGCAATGTTCGTAACTACGCACAGCCACCTTAACGAAGAATAAGGACATCGAAAAAGCCACAGTGAGGGTAGTTGTCTTGCTAACGGAGCTACAGAACACAATGGCCAGCTCTTTCGCCGGGCACGGCGACGCCGAGGACGAGCTAAGGTAAGGAAGAAAACAGTTAACGCAGGCAGAAGCAGATGCTTGGGGGGGCTAAGCGGATCGTAGTATAGTTCGTTCGATGGAGAAAGAAAAAAAGGGATGGAGAACAGCCCGTAGTGTCGGCGTTCGTGGTAGAGGGGATACCTGAAATAAAAGAGCGCGTTAGGGGCAAACCGTCTTCCGCATAGAAAACGTCGCACTTAAAGAAGAAAACCGAGGGGACTGAAGAAACAAAAAAAGAGGACAGTCACAGATAAAACGAGTCGGGGTTATAGGATAAGCCGTGGAAGGCGGCTTGGTGACGACGAGAAACGAGCTGATGCGATGAAAAGAGAAGGAGATCTGAGTCAAAGTTGTAGATGTGTTGAAATACAGGCCTTAAGACCACCTAGTTTAGTTGTTCAGGTAGTTGTGCCTTATATCTTAGGCATCTGTTTCAGAGAGCTGTCAGAGTTGTTTCGTCCCTCAGCGGAGGTTTTTCTTTGGCTTCTTCTTTCCTCTTAATAATCAACACTCTATTTGCTAATATTTCGACAAGATGGTGGCGATCAGCTGATCAGTGCAGGTTAGTTTATCGATAAGATTATCGATAAGATAAGCAGAACGCCTCTATCTTACAGTTTATGTAATAAAACAAACAGTTCATCCAGGATAAGGAAAAAAGAGAAAAAAATGTTTGAGCCACCGAGCATTTAAAAATGCGGGGCCGCCACAGTACAAGATCCGGCCAATAAACGCGCGTTATATGGCATGGGTACCACCACCTTTCAGCGGCCAGGGCCAAACTCGTGTTGGACACGCCAGCGCAAGAAGATGCCGTTCAGTACGGCAAAGCAGGGAAATTCGCACTTCGCGCTTGTGTCATGTCAAGAGCCCAGAACAAGGCCTATCCCCCAAAACGACCTAACTCTCTATCACGTCCCATCTCTTGCTCGTCCCAACGAGGAAACGCGACCCGTTTAGCCACGGCATCGCTGCAGCCTTACACAACCAGGTCCCACAGGTCGGTGAGGTCGTCGCCTTGGGGCGTGGTATCCACGGAGGTGTGGGTCACACGACATATCATGTGACCGTTATGTGACCTGTTTGTTGACACCCGAATACGCTAACGTTCTAGCGCGTGTTTATGAGTGCGGTTCTACATATTATGGTCGATATTCGCGCCTGTCCCAGCCCCAATACCAACTCCTCCTCCAACAGCGCCAAAGGTCCTGTTTAACGAACGCTCGCAACGATATAAAACACCACGCAATGGGCGGCTGTCAGATTGCACACTGGGACCGCACAGGTGAGTTTGTCCCCAAGGCCGACGGTGACAAGTCGATCGAGGCACCGACCAAGACTACCGAGAACAAATTCGACTTTGCGTACAACCACGGCGTTGAAGATATCGGCTCCGACCTGTCCTCGCTGCCCACTGAGTTGATCGGGGTTGACGGCGACCCGTTGATCCCCACGGCTGCCGCCATTGGTCGCGCTTTCCGCGAAGCGCGCGCTACCTGGCAGCACTTTGTCAGCGAGGCCGAGGCGCTACCACCGTTCTCGTTCCCCCGTTATCTCAACGACCCGTATATCTTACTGCAAGATGTGCCGCCATTGCCCCGTTGGCTGCCGCCGGCGCGTCTCCTTGCTGGGCAACCGATATGGCACATATCGGATCCTGGATACAAGCAGGCAACAACAAAAGGTGCTGGGCCGACAAAGGAAGATGATTTTGACCTGCAAACCGTTGCAGGCCGGCGCGAAGAACTTATCTTATGGTACAAGAGTGCCATAACATGCCGCGCCTTAACTACACTCCCTCCGGATGTACAAATTATGCAATCGCCTGGCCATTTAATCCTGACACTTGGCTGGGCGTACATCCTGTCCGCTCGTCTCCTGGAAATCCAGCGTCAGCCTGTTGTGTACACACAAAATGCCTTACAGCCGCAGAACGCCACGGAAACGGCACGCTTGCGACAACAGGGCCGGCTGGTCCTAGACCTCACCGGCAAAGGCATCTCGTCGCATCTTGTCCGGTGGCTGTGTGCGCTGCTGTCGCCACAGCTTGGCTGGCAAGCAAAGGGGGCCCAGATGGTACCGCCATGGGCCTTTTGTACGGGTGACATTTTCTTTGCTGTGGTCGCCGACGCTAACGTCCTAGAGACCCCGCCGCCGCCGTCGGCAAGCGCTTCGACCCTCCTTGCCGAATTTTGTGCCCTTTATGGTCTAGATGCGGTAGATGAGCCAAACGACACGGTGACGATCTCGCCCATCACCGCAGCATTTATGGCCGCGCTCACGCTCCCTTTTTATCGACTGTACGACTTGCAACCCCAGTTTTCAGTGCCACAGTTGCAGAAACGCAAGCTCTGCAAAGTCGAGAGACCGTTAACGCACATCAAACGATATGTCGACGACTTAAACTATTTTATGACACTCAGCATTAGCCCGCAGTCGGTGGCATCGGTCGTATGGAGCGTCTTTTGGCAGCCCAACATTGATGCCAACCTGGTCAGCCCCTGGCTGGCCGGCACTCTGAATGCCCTGCGGCCGACTCTGGCGTCGTGCAACATTGTGAAACTGGTGCAGATCTTTGCGCTGCGCCGACCGAGGGTTGCTCTTTGGTGGCTTGGTATTTGTCTGCTTGGCAACCAACGCGTTCTTGAGTGGGTGGCGCGGTATTTGGAGATGTTAGAGGAGCGGGAAGGATATGGGTCGCTGGCCACGCCCGACATCACCGCGTTCGCCTGGACCGGCGTGCGGCATGCCTTTTCACACGCACCACCGCCGCGCCCTTACAAGGACAAAGGCCCGTCCCAGCCGGTCTCGCGGGCAGACCTCTTGTGGCACCGGTTGAATTTTAACCTCCAAGAAGCGTCCTCGATCCCGCTGGCTTGGCGTCCCTTTGGCAATATTCGCAAAAAATACATTGAGCTAGACATCTGGCCACGGCTCGAGCACGGGTGCGAACGGCGGTACGTTACCTGGGTATGGTGGATCAAGATAAAAGACGAAGCCGTTCGCAGCGAGGAGCGCGGCTTCCAGGCCGACACCGGCCGAGCCGTCCTGAACGTGCCCGATCGTCTTGACCGCGGCAGACGCCACCATACGCTGGGCAAGCCCTGTAACCTCAAAGTTAAGCAGCGCATCCGTGACATCTGTCAGCTCGTCATGCGCCGCAGCACATCCGCGAAAAGACACACTGGCGCCACGGCAACAGTCGTCAAGCTCGAGCCGTCAATGGAAGCGACGCTGCGGATGGTCAGCTTTTGCAGGGCGGATATGCGGGACGAACAAGACATCCGTTCACACAAGTGGCTGCGCGGGTGGGGAGGCTTTGAGTGAAAATACAAGAATTGATATTCAAAGAAGCTCAATCGGGTAGTGCTCTCAAAGTTACGCGAACCATCTTTTCCAATTGCTTCCTCCATGTTTCCCCTTGCGCCCTTTGTCTTTGCCCTTGCTGCCCGACGTCATAGGGTGACCTGTGATATCGTCCGTCCAGACCTGCCAGCCCGACTTAGACGTGTGTAGGAAATAGGTGCCTTCTCCCGTTACATACTTTTCCCAGCTTTCTGGCCTCGTCTTGTATTTTTCTTTATTAGGAAGTTCGAACCGGATATACTTCCCGTCATTGTCGACCTCCACGTACGACGGGCCATCCACTGATGCATTTCCCTCTCCGCCGCCGGGGTACATTTGAAATGCCTGGCCACCTTCGCCTGTGCTGTCCCCGAGACTGGCCACAGCCATCGATCTGGTCAGACCTGATACCGAATCTAGCGACGCATCCAGCGCGATCGGGTCGATAGAGTCGTTGGAGAAGCTGCGAACATGCTGTACCTCGTTTTGCCCCCCTTCTTTTGCTTTCCTTTTGCTTTCAGCCGTCGTAGGCAGAGCAGTGGTGTCGAGAATCGCAATCGGATCGTCAGACGAGTCTGACAGATGTTCGTGATAAACCTGCATTGCTTCCTAAATAAAGATAAATTGCGGGGAGTTAGTAGGACTCTAGAAAGAACAGACCGATATTCGGATCGACGGCGGACGAGGACGCTCACATACAGCATTCGCATCGCTAGTAAAACTAGCGCCCGCAAGTGTGCTCTCTTCGTCGTAATTAGAGGCGTGGATTGATTCGCTCTCCAGTGGTCGATACCCTGGATGATCTAACCGATGCTCATGTGGCTGTAACAAAGTGGCGGCCCGGGCCTTCGCCGGGTAGAAATCGTCACCGCAGTTACATGGCAAGAAACAAATGCGGTAGCCGCGTGTATCTTCGCCGGTGCCATGTGAATTGGCCTGGCAAATAACGATTCGTTTTTTGCACTTCTTACACTTGGAATCCCTGGTAGCCGTGTGGCCGTCCATGGTATGGCCGCAGTGCATGCAAAAGCCCTTGTCGCCGGACGAGGTCGTCATCATAAATATTTTTCTCCCTAAACACAAACTAATTAGAAACTGTGGAGTTTATAAAGAAATAGAAATAGACTACCAGACCGCAAAGTGACGGAGGAATAGCTTCCTTTATTATGACTTTTATCTTTTGTGAGGCTCGATAAACAGGACCCTTTAAACGAAGGCAATAAGGCCTCGAGATACATCCGAGAACGAGCAACACCAGCATGTTCTTGTAGAAAAGGCCGTAGTGTGGAAGCTCAGTCATCCGCCGTGCATTCCTGCCGCTCCACAGGTATGAAAATGCAGAAAATACGCTGCAGCCTAGTAGGGTGCAGAAGGATGAGACGATCAGACTTGGCCATTGGTCGAGGATAGAGGCCTCCATTTTGTGCATAAACCATTGATATCTCCCGTTCCTAAACCACCGGCGGTATAGGTCAGTAGAGGCCGGTGCGATAGCATAGGCAAGAGAAAACCTTCTCGTGGACGACTGTGGCGCCTATCGTGCGGTGGTTGGGGAGGGGGGGGGTTTCTCTTGTGGTACTGCCATGCGACCGTGAGAAGAGGCCTCTGGTCGGTTCAAGAGACAAATGGCGGCATCTTGGGCAGCAATACTGGAGCAGCCTCGACTCAGCCCCTTCCTCGAATCCCTGAGGCTACGATTGGCGGGCCGCCACCACACCACCTCACCAGTGTGGTTGGGTGAGCAGGCGCCTCAAATGTGTAAGTACTTCAGGCTTCAAGAAGCCGAAATGTGTATCCGCAACATTACAGAAAACAGAAACAGAAGCAGAAAAACAACGTAATCTCGTCCAGCTGATTTTCACTGTTGTGAACATGTATGACGGTTTTCAGCAAGCAGAACACCGCAGAGATAAGGTATGGCCAATTGTTTACTATTGTTAGGAGACAAATAAGAGACCGATACTAGCAACGATCATCGCCATATACGCCGTTATCGAAACGATATGAAACATGGCGACGGCAGGTTTGTGATGTAAGCGACAACGTCAGCCGTGGGGTGAAAAGTGATACCCGAATAGCTTGACAGCGTGGGGCCGGGGCAACAATTCCTCGTCTCGTAGTGGTGGCAGTATAGCGAGTCGTTGCGGTTGCGGGCCAAATCGTGGGCGGGGGCAACGAGGTAGTTGTTCAGAGGGAGGGAAGTGCCGGCGTAGAAAAAACACAACCAGCCCATACGTCTCCAAAGGCACGACGGCGCGGTCGACGAGGTGGCGCGGAAGGGCGCGGCGGCCGCTGCTGCGGTGTAGGCTAGACCGAACGGGGGGCCACTTAGAGCGACTGGTAGAAGCTGGTGAAAGAGCTGTAGTAGCACAACAACAACAAAAAACTAGGAGAGTGGCTTGATTTCTTCCATCGAAAAGAATGGTGATGAAGCTAAAAGTTCTGAGATACTCGTGAGAAGGGCGGGGAGGGGGCAAACCCCCAAAGGTGGGGTGGGACTTGCCCCTTGGCCGCCCACTAAAAAGTCATAACAAACCGCTCGCTCTTTCCACTAATTCTGCTTCTATCGTTGGCAGGTAGGTGCACCCCCTCCCCCCCCCACACAGGCTTCATCACGGCGACGTGAAGGACCTTGGCTACCAGTAAATGCGAGTGAAAAACAAGGGGAGCGCGCACAATGTGCAGGGCGGGGCGGGACGAAGTAGCGGTGGTGAGGGTGGTACTGTGTTGCTGGTGGTGTTGTTGACGTTCTCGTTCTTGCTGGCGCTGGTGGTGTTAGTGTTGGTGTCGGTGGTTAAAACAAAAAGAGAAAAACGAAAGAAAAAAACGTCCATTCACGTACGTATGAGAAAAACAAATGGCCTCTACAAAAAGCTAGGCCCGTCTATTTATCAAAGCCGGGGTATTGTCGACGCAAGCGACCGCCAACCGTGCAGACAGCCTTCGGCCCAAGCCAGGGAGTGTAAATCGTACGGCCATGTCCTTTAGCCGTTTCGCGACGAGCGGTGTTTGTCTTGGAACACAAATGGGCCCCGCCAGGCCAGGCGTCCGTGGCGAGGCTTGCTGCAGGTCAACCGTGGCTGGCGGCGAGAAGGTGCGGCGACGTTTTCCGGGTGTATCACGCGTGCACATCAAATAAGGCGGTGTTTTAGTGCCCGCGATCTGCGTGCACTAGGCCAGCCAGCCAAACATCGCCGGTCTGCTAGACCGCCACAACATGCTCAATGGCCGCAGTGAGCGCAGGCAGGCCCGTCGATACAGATGTGGACACTTTGTTGTCGTACTAGTCCAGCGCCGCATCGGCAGTCTAACAGAGGTCATTTGTCGATGGAAGAAATGAGGTTGAGAAAGAGGACAGTGGTGTCGGCATCAGTGATGAAAATGAGACCTGTTAGGAGGGCGTGTGAGTCAGTAGTGGCACCGCAGAAAACCGAGGAACGCGCAAGTGCTTACCTGGGTTAAGGACGTGAGGCGAGTAGACTTGAACGAATGTTTGCGATTGCAGGATGATGACGCGAGGCATCTTTCAGTTACATAAATCGTACTATGTAAAATATATCTCGCACTGTATATTAAAGTATATCGCACTGTATGTGTGTACTGTGTACGACATACTCGTATGTCGAATGGTCGTTTAAAGCACATGAGTCTCAGATGCCCCTCGTTGTGTCTACAGGAGGCGGTGTTCAAGAGTGGGGTAATTGTGAGGGTGCACGAGGCACAAATTGCTGTGGCTGCGAAATGGCACTAAGCTGCGCTGATGATGCCTGACGTGGCTCGGCAAGGAACGGGTCCCATTACAAAGTGGTCTTGCCCACTCACATTTTCGTTTCATTTTAACGATTACATCCAACAAAACCCGCGTTCTCTCGAGACAGTGGACGCCTTCGAGGATCATGGACGCAATCAACCGACGCCACGACAGGCAGTGATAACGAATCCAAACGTCTAGTCTGCCTCTTTTCAGGTATTGTTACCACGCTTTGCGCCCCGAAACGGCAAACTTTTCATGGATCTAGCTCCGCGACAACATCCATCCGGCAACCTTTTTCGACGCCATTTGCATTTCAAGATAAATGTGCCTCATTTTGCTCTGAGTATGGATTTCTTGTGATTATTACTCCTCTTGCCACTGAAAAGCTTTATCTAACATGTCGCGATTAACAGTTCCACACAGCTCGTTGCCTCAACACCGTACCCTGTCAATTTCAAAACTTCGCCGGAAGTTTTTTGTCCTAAACCAAACAACTGTTGGAGAACGGCAATTTTGCACCCGACACCTGGCGAGACATGGCCCCGAAAACATCCACCGAGAATAATGAAGGAGTTACCTTTGTATTTTCTGTAGATGACGCAAAGAAATCTTTGTCGGAGGCTGGCGCATACGTCGTGAAAGACGCACCTGCAGGGCACCGAGTCGACGAGTTCATTAAGACCGAAAAGCTTTTTCGGCAGGTGGAAGGATTGGAATTCTGCGCCCAGAATAGCCTCTATAACGAGGTTAGTTACTTATCCCATTGGCATCTCGCAAATACTAATTTCTTTGTAGAGCATACGAGATGTGATCGAATCAAGCATCAACCGACCTCATTGGGGACTGGCGAAATTGTACAAAGGCGCGATACTTCCTTCCAACACGGCGTACTTCCTTATTGAAGGACCTAAGATACAAGCAGTTTGTATCCTACTGTTTACTCCCAAGACACGACTTCTTCTATTCGAGAGTTCGCACAGTACAAAAGTACCCGGCCAAAAAGTGATGTCGGAATACGGTCTTTTAACATTGCCACACAATACGTTGGTAATGGAAGGCATCGCACGTGTTGAATCTGACATGGCACAAGGTGGATTGTGAGGGAAACACTACTACAAATCCCACGCCGTCTACATCGAAAGCTAACATAGAACAGTGCGCTTATAGATGGTCGAGTTGGCTGGACAATACTTGAAGGACAACAAATCGTGATTGGGTATGCGTCAGAGGAGGAAATCGCGCGTTGGGGAGAGCTTACACTCAGCGACACTCCTCTTCTAAGGGACAAAGTTGCCGAGTTGCGTGCAAATGGAATCAAGGCAAAATTCAGATTTGTACAGGCTCACAATACCTCTTCGAATGCGTAGCACATATGCATTTGGAAGGGCCACAGGTGTGAGGTTTGTCATAAGTAGAAAATCACATATTCGTGTTCCAGTCCTCCGCTCCGTCCATTGGATTCTGAACAACGACTGACTCTCGATAATATTCTTCTGCCATGTCGGGGAAGGCTGTTGTACTGGGGTCCATTGTGCTGGAGAAGCCTGTCGTGGAAAGAAAAGACGTGACATCGTGTGGATCTGTCGAACCAGGGAAGGCTGCCGTGTTGGGAAGAGTAGATGCAGGATGCGCCAAAAAATTCAAAAGCATTTCCGTATCCATGTTCGGCCCTTGGCCACCATCTCTTCTATTCTTCAACTCCGTTTTCATTCTCAACTCACCCAACAACGTTTTCTTTATCCGCTGCTTCTGCAAATCGGCCTCAACCCTTTGTGAATTAGTCAGTTGGCCTGCCATCCGAGCCGCACATCCGGAATGTTTATTGAAAAATGCCGATGCTGTTTTCATTGTCTTCCCACAAGAAGCGCATTTTGAGTCATTTTTCAAGATCCGGGCAAACCGAACATCTACAGCACGTTAGTTCTATCCATGTTCACTTCAGCGGAGCTGATACCTTACGTGTTCCATAATGTCGTACAAGAGCCTTTTGACTCTCGATTTCTTTATCGCAGTCGGGGCAACGTATTGCAGAAGGGTTGTTGTAGGAGTAGCTCGGCTCATCGTTTTCATCGGAATGGTTCGATGACAGTGGTGTACTCTGATTCGAGAGAAGTCTGTCACGGTTATGATCTCCTAGAAGTGCCTAGCGAAACTCGAAAGGGTCAGCTGGTGTCAACGTGGAGGGCCGAAAAACTAAAACTGACTTGCCGATAACTCAGCTATGCGGTCTGCAATTAGACTTTGGGCATTTTGTATATCGGAGATGCAGATTTTGATTCGTGCAGAAGAAGACCTGATACCGTCCGCGGGATTAGGTCGGGACATTGTCAGCTGGCGAAGTTGGTGATGGCAAGTTTGACGCGGATTTGATTTGACTGAGTCTAGCGTTTTTTTGTCCTTTAGCTTTGTGCCTTAGGCATCAGCTGTGCGGGTGAAAGCAGAGCGTTGTCCACGTGATTTAGGCTTCCGCTACTCCGCCCAACGTAAATCAAGCCTAATACGATACCCAAAAGCATATATAATTTGACCATCCCGCAGATTTTTACCATTTTCTAAAACCTCCTCATTGCACAACACCATAGTCGCTCGTCACAAGGATTCCTGTCTCTTCTTTCCAACAAATACCGGCATTGAACTGACCTACATCTATCACAATGGGATATTGTAACGCGTGCGGCGGTAATCCCACAGGTGTCAAATGTGGTGCCTGTGGAGCAAGCCCCAAAAAGTAAAAAAGCACGGTATGTAATCCCGATCAAAAAAATAACCATACACTCACTAAGAGTACTACAGGCAATCGCTTTATATCATCCATGTTGGTCTCGGAGGGTTTTAGCTCGATCACATACAATCATAACATTCCAGGACATGGCGACGGGAGGAATGACACGATACAGGCGATGGGTCTGATCAGATCCGGACGGACAGGGGTATGAGCATTCTTGGGCGGTCCTCCGGCACGTGGCCAAAGTAGGCAGATTAGTAAATACATGATTCAGGAACGAGACGGTGCGAAGGCAGAATGCATACGGGAGACCTGTGACACATATCCTATTTCCCGTATTTATTTGTTTTGTCTGGTTTCCACATGAACACGACTTTACAACGAATGCAGAATGGGAGATTTGAATGGTGAACGCGTGGCTGTGGACCCCCGCTAATCATCCTCGATTCGATCTACACAAGCGCCCGTAACCAGGGGTGTTCTTGACAGGGAGAAAGTAAGATTATTTAACAATAGAAAGGATCTTCTAGTCAAGAGCATCGCCTTCCTCCGAATGACATTTTTAAGAGGAATTGCCGACACGTTCTTTGGCTACAGCGTACCAAGTTTAGTTTCCGGCTTATGGTATTTGAGTATTTGAGTATTGAGTATTGAGTATTGAGTATTGAGTATTGAGTATTGAGTATTGAGTATTGAGTATTGAGTATTGAGTATTGAGTA